>RXPK01001322.1:0-137342 GCA_004143645.1 Protaetia brevitarsis | reverse complement strand
CAGAAAAAAACTCACAAACCAAAAGCCAAGAGACTTTTTTGTTCCTCTTCTGACAGCTACAATATTTCGATTTTCACCTCTAATCACAGCTTTCCTTTTATGACATTTTGTTTTCTCACAAACATTAATATCCTACCAAAAACTCAAAGATCCCGAATCAAACAAAGCATTCTTTTTGCAGACGACGAAGGAGTTCAGTCAAACCCTATCGAACAAGACGAAATCATCCGAAAACGACATGTACATGCGTCTGGGTTGCTCCTAGGTGACGGGCCAGAAGGAAACAAAAGAGCGCCGACAGGAACCACGAATCGTGTTCTTCCCTGGCTAGTTACGATGCCACTGCCATCATGTCGAACAACACCAGCCCCGTCTCAACTCTGACTGGAAGTTCGGAGGATCAGCAGAGGAACAACCCCAGTTCGGATAGTGTAGGGTCCCTCAATGTCCATGTCGATGTCTGGGGCAAGTAATTGCAGTTCGAGCCCGTCAGCAGGAGACACAGTGTTACGAGTAATTATACAAAGCATTCCATTTGAAATGAGCTACCTCCAATAAGTTTTACCGCTGTGATTTATATAAAATTGGGGTGGCGCTGGATCCATCCCAGAAACAGCAGCAGTAGTATCGTCCGCGTATAAAACAAAGAAAAGTTAATAAATTCGACTATGTCGTTATAAAAATTAGGAATATTAGAGATCCGATCCTGCGGAACACCAAAGTATGTGGGTAAAGTAGAGGAATAGAAGTATTTGATAGCCTTTCTCGACTTAAAAGATACCCTAACATGCTGCAAACTCCTCCTAGACCTGGTGGGGGTCTAGGAGAAGTTTGCAGCATTACCAGTACCACAGCTTGGAGTATTTTGTTATATCTAACATACTGAGCACGATCAGACAAACATGACCGAAAACCAATCAACAACCGCAACCATCACGTCATAACAATAAATTTTGCCTATGAGAACTTGGTGATCAACACACAGTCGAATGCCCCAAATCACAGAAGATACCAGCAGGATATAGACCAGAATCCAAACAATATATTATTTGATTTATAAATGGATAAACGGCCGTAATTGTCGAGTGATTCCGCCTGAAGCCATGCTGCTTATCCCAAATTATGTTATTTCTATCGAGATGACTCAGCAATCTCTCAAGTATAGCATACTCAAATATTTTTTAAAAAAACATGATCTAAAAGCTATTGGTCGATAATTTGCAATGTCATGTGTAGACTTTTTTGTGCATTGGAATAATCACCTACATTCTCAAAGCACCAGGAAAGATTCTACAAGCAAAAGAAGAGTTAAACAGTTGTGTCATTGGTTGAGTCAAAGCAGGAGCAACAATACGAAGCAAACTGGATGGTACACCATCCGGATCAGTATTATGTGTATTCTTCAATCTGGAGAACAAATTAAAAGTTTCAGCCTCAAAAAATGTAAAAGCACGCATAGAATTTGAAATCGCACTATCAGGAAATATGCCTTGCTTATTAGTTGCAAGACTATGTGCAATATTTTCAGGTTCATTTATCAAATACTGGTTAAATTCTTGCGCAATAGACTCAGGACACTTTAGTAAGGAGTTATTCAGACGCAATGCAATGTTTGGGCAGACGTTTCGACGTTTATTGGTAAGTTTTGAGTGCAATCTTTCTTCAAATGCTCGCCTGACATTTCGCAACATTTCTGGAGTTATTTGTTGGCATCGTTCAAAATTTTTTGGCGTAACTCTCGTAAGAAAAAAGATCATTTTTAACATTTAATAAAATAAAATTCAAACCGTTTCATTCTAATTGTATGTATTAACAAGTTGCAAATTATGCATTTATTTTTACTCATTAAAAAATGACTTTTTGATACATATTGCCGTAAAGAGACTTTTTGAATGAGTCAGCAGTCACAAGATCCATCTTCCCTGTTCAAAAGTTAAGGGTGGGAGCTGCTATGCCCCCAGGAATTACTAATGCGATATGGGGCAGCTTTCGGAATTTTATATAAATCACAGCGGGCAAAGGTAGCTCGTTTCGTTTGAAATACTTTGTCTAGTCTAGCTAATCTCATTCACATCAATTTCAAATTTAGCCACGCAAGCGGGACAAGTAGAAGAACCCTGGGTGTGTTTCAAGCTAGGAAGAATTGCGTGAGGAGATCAGCACGAACTGGAACAGTCCACGGCCCTGTAGATCCGAAAATAAGATTCGCCCAATACAGAACGCCTCAATTGACGCTGAAACCGCTGTTTTTCGAAGTGCCCTTACAGGAACCCGATCCGCTTTTCATTGGAAGGCAATGGTTGGTTAAGGAAATTGAAGATATAATCTGTAAGTATTTTCCCGAGATGACCATTTTCCTCATTATTACTCTTGTCTTTATTATTTTCATAGATTCCTCAAGTCCTGGAATTCTCCTATCTGGAAACCCTGGTACCGGAAAGACAGCCCTCATTTTACAACTAGTTGAATTTAGCTGCTTCGGCAGGAGGAAAGAACCAATCTATCAAGCACCCAACTCTCACAAAGTCCACTCTCCGGATAGATCGAGGAGTCCTCAGCAGATCTATTACCAAATTGAAGTCGCTTCCGAACGTGTCAAGTATTTAGCTTCAAACGTGGTGGCTTACCATTTCTGCCAAG
Organism: Protaetia brevitarsis; assembly: GCA_004143645.1. Classification (NCBI taxonomy): domain Eukaryota; kingdom Metazoa; phylum Arthropoda; class Insecta; order Coleoptera; family Scarabaeidae; genus Protaetia; species Protaetia brevitarsis. The sequence continues at coordinate 134,702 of RXPK01001322.1, read as the reverse complement.
CAGACAATAACAACACCTGCTTAGTACCAGACTTCATCCATTCGTTAGCGGCCCAATTATGCTCAAGCACCTCAATTAACAGCATACAGAGATTACCTCCTCAGCGAGCAACATCTCCAATCCACTTTATCCCTGAAGGAGTGCATAGCTAATCCGGATTTAGCGTTGAATCGCGGCATATTGGAACCTTTAGCGTTCCTAAAGAGGAATAATAAGATCGAGACGAATCATTGCATCATCCTGATCGATGCGCTCTGCGAGGCTGAATATCACAGACCCGATCACGGGAACACTATAACATCGTTCCTGGTGAGGCATATGTGCCATTTCCCATCGTGGGTGAAGGTCATAGCGACCGTAAGGACGCAATTGCTGGAAGTCACGAAGCAGTTACCGTACACCAGGATAACTTTGGATAATACTTCGTCGAATGAAATCTGCAAAAGACATGTTGGAATACATAAATTTTAGACTGCAGAATAGCCCGAGCATACAAAGCAATATCACTTTGAGCACCACGGGGAAATGGAAAGCGGCACTGTGATTCACATAAATTCTCACAACACTCTTGAGTCTGAGTCAAGGATCGTTTTTATTCGCCAAACTAACTTTGGATCTATTGGAGCGTGGACATCTAGTGGCTAATCAACAGGATACAAAGTATTACCAGTGACGTTGCTCAAAATATCTATGCATTTCAATCTGCGATTCCAACTGTCAGATCTTTCGAGAAAGTCACTCATATACTCAGCGTATTGCTTGTCAGCATTGTACCCATTGACTCTGCTAGAGATTTATTATTCTGTTAATTCCCTGCTGGTCGATAGATTCCTACCGTGGCCAGAGTTCCTGCAACGTTTCAAACTATTATCCGGGTTTCTAGTGAAACGATTAGACAACACTACATGTTCTTCCATCCGTCCTTTAGGGAATGGTTGATTCGCAGGGACGAAAATGAGAGCACGAAATTCCTCTGCGATTTAAGATCTGGCATTCGGGCATCGCGTTTCGCTAAGTCGAGTGCAAGGTCCTTTGGAACGCCGAAAAGACTTTAGAATTAGGGCACCACATATTAAAAGCGCACGTTTATAGAATATTGTCGATGCCTACATATCACCCAGAGATTGCACAGCTTATTGGGTGACTGAGAGTTCAGCTAATGTCTCAGCAGCGGTGTGCAACCTGAGGAATATCTATAATCCAAACGTTAAGGTGTCTAGGTTATTATTATTAGCTGGAGCTTCCCCGGATTACATTACGAATTTCTTAGGAAACGCTCCGATACTTTGCATGTACGCCAATGAAGGGATCATCCCAATGGTTTCGCTGTTGTTGGAGTTTGGAGCTAATGTTGAGTTGACCAACAGCCAAGGATCCACAGCTCTATCTTTAGCGTCAGCTAAAGGACATTGTGACGTCGTTAGGCAGTTAATTGCTGCAGGTGCTAGCCCAGGACACGCTGATACAGCTGGTTATTGCGCTTTAGTGCACGCTGCTAGGAATGGTTGTTTGAATGTCGTAGGGTATTTATTGGCTTGCGATTGGATTAACACCAACACGGAAGATGTATCAATGCCCGAAGCGGCGCAACAATCTTTAATTGCTGCAGCTGGGCATGGGCATACTGAAATCGTCGAATACCTTTTGGATATGTCTGAGGTGAATGTCGACGTATGCGATTCTTTAACGGGAGAAACAGCCTTGACAATAGCTGCGACTAACGGATATGCAACGTATGCTCCGCTCTGGTAAATAGAGGCGCAGATACTACAATAACCAACAAGAAAGACATGTCAGCGCTCCTTCTAGCCGTGAAAGAGGGACACTGGGCTGTGGCCGAGCGACTGTTGCAGAATCAAGCCACCCTGGAGATGTGTGATAATACCGGAAAAACCGGATTGATGGTGGCAGCGGCCGAAGGTCACGTGGGAATCATCGAATTGCTATTGGACAAAGGTGCGCACATCGAAAGACAAGATAAGGAGGGATTAACGGCGCTTTGCTGGGCTTGTCTACGCGGAAAATTACAAGCAGCGCAATGCTTATTGGATAAAGCAGCGAATCTGAATCACGTTGATAAAACTGGAAGGACTCCTTTGGATCTTAGCGCCTTCAAGGAATATCCCTCGTGGTGCAGTTCTTACTCGAGCGGGGAGCCGTCATAGAGCACGTGGATATCAACGGAATGCGGCCGTTGGATCGCGCCATCGGCTGTAAGAACATCCAAGTGGTGCACTGCTTCCTGAAGAAGGGAGCCAAACTGGGACCGGCGACTCTGGGCATGGCGGCTGGCAAACCTGAGATAATGTAAGATGGTGTGGTTGACAAGTGGATTTTTACATTTTCTAACGTTAAACGGCTTCATTTGCAGGCTCATCCTCCTGAATAAGCTCTTGGAAGATGGAAATTTGCTCTATCGTAAGAGTAGACTGAGGGAGGCGGCCATCGCTACCAGTACGCGCTCAGAAGTTCCCCAGTGATGACCAGGGGGAACATAATACGGCATTCCATCAATTGCGGATCAATTTCCTGCTGAATCATTCGAGGTGTAAGCGGAAGCTTAATGTAAGTGAAAATTTGTGTTGTATAATCTGTTTCAAAGTAAGTCGATATTATCTTCCCAATTTTTTGATTTTTTTTAAGAGTTTACAAGGATAAATATCTTGTTTTTCTTTTATTACAAAAACACATCTTGAGATTAATATTTGATCTTTGTTATCGAGAATCGTGTAGAGAGTTGCTCAAAACCCATAATTTATTAACATTTTTTTCAGTATACTTGCATAAGCTCTTCTTTTTTCAAAATAACGGTAAATGTTGTAAAATCGCATATTCGACAGGCCCAATTTCAATATTTTATCGAGTATAGTACAGAGTAGTCGTCATCGTACCTGACGAGCTACGAAATATTGATTGTTTATAGTTTATTTGTAGGTGTATATTTTGTTATAAGAACATATTTATGACGAGAGGTATAGAGATAGTTTATAGGTTTTAATATAATTTTTGGTAAATAATTGATATACAACGTGTGTATAAATTGTCGCAAAAGCTACACGTAGCGACATACTTTGTCCGTTTCTGAATCGAAAATCTAAATGGTAAAATATTGTACTATGCTTCATAAGTCTTCACGAGGTTCTTGAAGTTCGGTTTCTTACTCCTGTTTTTTCGTAAACAGTTTCTTTTTGATTTTAGAGCCTGGTTTCAACATTTCTTCATAAGCATCCTCTCATGAAAAACACATTTGGCAACATTGTAGGACAATGACTTTGTATTCTAATTTGATTTCAATCAAAACCGTTACTGTCAAATTTTGACATTAATCTGAAGTGTTCAATTTTATGCAAGCTCTGCTCTTTTTCGTGATTACTCATATTCTCTTGATTAGTTTTTTTGTTTCAGTGTTTTTATCGTTCTCGTATTATTGTTTTGTTTATTTACAATGGTTTTTACATTTAATGAATATTCCGATATGTATATGGTATACGGTGTTTGTAATGGAAATGCTAACATGGCAGAACAGGAATATCGCGTAACGTTTTCCAAACGAGACATCTCCGGAAACGTATTTCGACGGCAGGACAACGTCTACGTGAAACTGGTTCGTTTAAGAAAGAAATGCCAACGCTGGTCGACCTAGACAACGCGTACATTACAACTGGAAGAGGAAATTAGAGACTCAGTACATGAAGATCCTCCGTCAGTACCGACAGTTGCGTCCACATTCAATATCCGCAGTAATAAGACCGTTCAATTGGTTCTACGTGAAAACCTTCTTTATCCATACCATATAACTAAGGTGTAGCCGCTCTATGAAAACGATAACATACACCGTTCAAGCTTTTGTCATAGTATCTTAAATAGGATTTAAGAAGATGGCGACTTTTTAAGAGGTGCTTTGGACCAACGAGTCTATGTTTACCAGAGATGGTGCACTTAATACCCAATAATTTTCACCATTGGGCAGATGAAAATCCTCACTGCGTTCGGGAATACCGTCATCAAAGAAAGTTTTCAGTTAATGTTTGGCTGGTATAATAAATTACCGTGTCGTTGGGCCAATCTATCTGCCAAATCGACTTGATGCCAACTTGTATTTAAATGTATTAGAACAAGTTATTGACGAGATGCCATTGAATATATGCCGTAACATGTTTACATGCATGATGGAGCTCCGGCACATTTTTCTCGTAATGTGAGAGAGTGGTTGGATGAAACACTTCCCTAACAGGCGTGGAGTTGGTCGCGGTGGTCCTATCTTATGGCCTGCAAGGTCCCCGACCTAAAAGCTTCAGACTTTTGCTTTGGGCGTTTCATAAAGGTGAAGATTTACGCAACACCTCCACAAGACGCTGACGAAGTTATAGGACGACATAACGCGCGGCAGTATTAAACAATTACACCGGAAAGGCTTGAACAAGTAATACAGACAATACCTCGTAGATCAAATGTGTTACAAACAAGACGGATATCAATTTGAATATATGCGTAGGTATAGTGTCGCAATTTATTACAAGAGATGCGTTCGAAAAATCAAAACTACTAATTCAGTTTACATAAAGCTTTCTTATTGCTTTTCCCTATGGTATCATTTGTTTAATCCAATTTGTCATTAGTAATTCTGGTCTGTCAATTTTGACAAGTAATTGTAAATACCATTACCGTAGTATGCGACTACAGTGTTGCCAAAATATATCGTTATTTCAAGTGGCTCCTGAAGACGCATGAAGCATAGTACCCATATTTTACCATTTAGATTTTAAATCAGAAACGAAAGAAGAATGTCGCTGCGTAAGCTTTTGCGCAATTAATACACACTTGCTATATGCATATATCCAAATTGGTTTTAATTTTTTATCTTTGTTACACAATTCGACCCCTTTGTGAGATTAATTGTATAGCTATTTAGATAAAAACAATTAAACAAGGTATAACCCTTCATCAATGCGAGTGCAGCTTTTCATATGTTTAACCGCATAGACTCTTACAATTATGCTGAATATAACATAATTATGAAACTATGAAAACAGAAACAGTAACAATATCTTGCAAAACAGGCTTTATCACACTTACTATCAAACATCTCGAATTATTACAGAGATTAGAAGCATTCGTGTCTTCACCTTTCTCTTTTTAATTTTAAGTCTCATATTAATCGGCTTTTTCAATCTTTGATTTTGTTTTACACTAACTATAATATATTAAAACCAACATTAGTAATAATTTAAAATAGGGTTAAAAAATAAAAGTCTAAAAGAAAATAGCAGTAAATCCTAAATTGACAAGAATATGAAGAAAAAAAATTATTCTGTATTCCAAGACTTACTATGAAACGAATCCTGCATTCATTAGGTGCACTGATTGATGATACAATAACAATATCTTTGTTCAAATCCACATATCATCTCAAAACTTTTCCCTTAAAACCCCATCATTTTAACCCACCTTAAAATACGATTTGCACAAGTTAATATATCTCTTTGTGTTCGTACAGGAACCCGAAGAAGCCATCGAGCTGGCCAATCAAGTATTGCACGTGAAACCCGAATCGTACGAGGCGTTTTACGCCAGAGCGAAGGCCAAACTTGACTTGAAGCTGTACGAGCATGCCCTTTTGGACGTAAAAGAGTCCATGAAACTAGCGCCTCCCCAAAACGTCGAAGTACGGAAAGTATTAGCCTACTTGATGGACGAGATTTCCTGTAAGATTTCGCCCACGTCCAGGATCAACACACACAGGGATTTGGCGATATCCGTGGATACATTGCACGAATAAAAGAGCAAGAACAAAAGAACAAATGGATAGCGTAATAAAATTTATCTTTTAATATGAAGCAATATTAGAGTGCCTTATTTATACGAAGAGAAATATAAGAGATATATATATTTAGATATATAAAGAAAGAATAAAAAGTTGGTAAAATATTATGAAGACTGATTTTTTCTTATTCAAAAAAATATGTAGTGTGAGCTTTTACCTTAGACATATTTATATAGGTATGTAATAAAAACACGTTTTTCTTTTTTTTCCTGGAACGATGTACATAAATAAAAAACTATTTATTTATATATAACTGTTATTTTTAATGATATTATTTTCTTTTGGTTACTATTTTATCATTCCCAAAATAAATAAATAATAATTGTTTTTTCTTTTGTTTTGTTATGTTATTTATTATTACTGCAATTACTTATAATTAGTATAATGATCATTTCTAGTTAGTATTAAAATTAATCATTAAAGATCTGCTTCTAATATTCTGCTTTCTTTCTTAAAAAAAAAAAAACATTTTAATTTTCTGTTTTTTTTTGGTCGATTATTAAAACAAGAGAAGGCAGTATAAAGAAAGAACTACTACTTTATTGTATTATGGCTGGTTTTTTCATGTTTTTATTTTATTTTATTTTATTTTGTATGTCTGAATAAATTTGATCTCACAAACAATATAATAGGATGACATAATTAATATATTTTAGATTTGATTTTATAATTATCATTATTTTAATTATTTTTTAGGGTTTATTTTTAAAATAAGAGCAGTTTTAGTTTAGTTTGCTTTGTACTTAAAGTTTTCGTTTTTATATAAGTATATTTTCACGTACATCCTAAGTTTTATCACCCTAAAATTTGTCTATATATATTTTTTTGTTTTAGCACGCTTGCTTATTTTGAAGGAAACTGTACATTTATTTTGTATCTAATACGCTTTTAAATTTCACTAAATCCACTGTTATTACGTTTTACGGTAATTTTGTATATAAAAAAAATAATTAAATTAATCTTGCCAAGCATGTTGTGAATGAATTGTTTTGCTTATATAATAATATATATTTATATATCAAATATATCGTACGCAGTATTTTATTTATTAAAATATATTTCTTAATAATTAATAATCTACTATTGTATCTGTTTTTATTTTGTTTATTTTTAATCTAAAATGTAACAGTTATAAACTGTCATATTCGGATATTTAAACGTGTGGATTTTATATCTATATCTAGGTTTTACTACACACTATATATATAATATAATATGTTATTTAAACTATATTATTATTGTTTAGCTAATTTAAAAGAATGAACAAGTTTGTAAACGGTGCTGACACTATTATAAAATATCTTAAATGGAAGTATAAGGAAGTAAAAAGAGAGGAAACTATGTTTTATGTTTTGTAAATCACCTACACATTTGTTTATAAAAATCACGAAACGAACAATGCAATAAAGAGATGATCTACTTATATTTCAGTCTCTCTTTTTTTTCCTGTTATTCGTTTACCAGTTAGTTATATTTTCTTTAACGAGGAATCATAAAGAATACTCGTAGCTGTGGCGTTGACGACACATTGATATTACTTTAGTTTACTTGGGAAAAGTCTTAAAAGAAGATAACCAACTGGCCGACAATGAAGTGAATTTCTTTGATTTCTTTGACGAAACTGTGCGTGAAACATTTTTTTTTCCAAATCAAGGGTAACTTTTACTAACAACCCGAAGGAAGGGCAATGCGTAACAGCGTTTATCTCCTTTTATAGCTAACCTCTTTTCGGGTTAATTTGAAACTGATCTTAAGAGTACCTTAGCATATTTCCATAGGTTTGAGTTAGATATGTTGGCGACATTTTTTTTTGTATTTTTTAGGTAAAAAAGAATAGAATCCTCTCACACAATTTAATTTACACTGAAACTAGGTTCGACGCATTACCATCTTCAGTCAAAATTACATTAATATATAATGATAATAAAGTTTATTGGCTTCATAATACAAATACAGTTAAAACAAAAAGATAATAAAAACAACAACAAAAATCTAATGAAAGCCAAAAAGACTAAATCGCTGCATTACATGTAAAACACATGCACTGGTAGCGCTCTTCGTTTAGCCTAAGGCAGTGATTATATACAAGAAGATAAACCAAGTCCATATAAAAGCAAATTAATTTTAAAAGTCATCGATAGATGTCGCTTGATGTCCAAATCGTCCAAATTAAGATTGGAGCTAAACCAGAAATTATTGTGATGTATTAAGTCTGACAGCGCAATCTACTCAAAAATAGTTGTACCAAGCAAATCACTTGTAGACATCAATAGGACATCGTTTTTTTTTTTTTTGTAAATAAAACGTAATATGAATATCAACGAGTACAACATTTAAAATCGAAAAACAAAGGCTGTCTTTCCCATATTATTTACGGTGAGATAACAGTTCCACGAGTATATTTTCTTATCGGCATTCTTTTCAATGACAGATGTGCGAGATTTCACAAATGCGATTAACAAAAAGGAGGGCAACATTATAACTAAACACAGGAAAGCATTAAGTTTGTAAAATAAAAAGAAACATCAAAGGCACATCAATATACATTAAATTGTGACGTTTAATAATTTTGTTTCCTTTTTGTTAGCATATGTGTAAGAGCCGTTTTACACGTACGAGAATTTTTACATAAGTCATACTAAAAATTACCTCGAAAATTTTGGTGAGAATTTTCGTAAGAATTTTTGTCGTGATACTTTCAGATCGTTTTACACAGGAATAAATTTTAACCGGAATTTTCACGATATTTGTTGTTATAAGCAGGCCATTTGTTAAATTCAATTGTTATTCGATTATGGTTATCATAGAAATCCTAAATAAATAGCAGTTAACCAATAAACCAGCAAAATATGGATCTTAATTGTTTAGATTTAGGTTACAACTTACAAGTGCAAATGGAAGTAACCTTATTCCTGTGTAAAACGACCTGAAAGTGTCACGACAAAAATTCTTACGAAAATTCTCACCAAAATTTTCGAGGTAATTTTTGGTATGATTTACGTAAAAAATCTCGTACGTGTAAAACGGCTCTAAGTTAACTTAGTCTCCCTAATAGCCAAATTGAAATTTCCCGCCACAATTTTTAATGAATTCAACGTAAAGGCTTTAAAATAACTGTTAATGTAATACAAAATGGTGGGGAATTTTATGTATCAACGTTGAAGTTACTAAGAATAATTGCGGGAAATTTAAATTTGGCTATTTGACAGTTGGCTATGACAGTGTGTTGCATACAACTTTGATATATAACGTGAACTCTTAAATAACGTCTTATATTGTCTCTAATATCCTACCCTTCATTCCGCTATCTCTTCTCTACTGTACTTGTGATGGACGTAATTGAATGACGAAAAAAGCATCATATTATTGACGATCAGTCGATAATTTGTTTATGACGTTTGAATTATGAATGATCATTCATTTATTTATTTTTCACTTAATAAAAGACGTTTATGTTATGCACGGATAGTTAATTAGAATCTACAGAACATTGTAAATTTCTCTAATTTTAAATATAAACTATATAGCACGAACGTACCACCACCGTTATCATAATAGCCAAATTTAAATTTCCCGCCACTATTTTACGTGACTTCATGTAAACGCATTAAAATAACTGTTAATGTAGTACAAAATGGTAGGTAATTTTTGTTTCAACGTTGAAGTTACTAAGAATAATTGCGAGCAATTTAAAGTTGGCTATGTGGGACAAACCAACAATGGTAAACATCTTTTTTTTAATAATAATATAATAATAAATATATTCACTGTATTCTTACATTCTATGTAACCCTAGAATCATGGAAATAGAATACTATAATGTCCTAGTAAACCAAATTCAAATTTCCCGCAATTATTTTCAGTAACTTCAACATTTAAGCATGAAATTACCTACGATTTTGTATTAGATTAATAGTTATTTGAATACCTTTAAGTTGAAGTTAGTAAATATAATTGCGGGAAATTTGAATTTGGTTTACTGGGGTAGGTACATCAAATAGCGACGTGTATTTTCTGTTTAGTAATCACGTAAGCGTTAGTATTTCAGGGTTAAATATTTCTTGGTCATAAAAAAATGTAAAAGTGTTAAACGCATACATGTTACTTCAATTTTTATAGTAAATAGTCCAAAAAATATTTTTCAAATAAACCTAGTGCAGATGCATGGTGAAAACAAATTGTCGTTATTGCGATCCTGAAGTCTATCGTGCAAAGATGGTGTCCGAGATCACAATATAAAGCCATTAAAAGATCAAAGAGACAGCCAGGGAGTGAAACTTCTGATTGTTATCCCATTCTGTGATAATATTACAAATATTCATATTTTGAGAGTGGGGAAGTAAACGTATTTCAAGTGAAATTTAATTTAAGTAAATAAATAGTTTTTTTTTTTAACTTCCATTGGCAGAAACCTCGGATATCAAATCTTAATATTATTAATCACTTTCATATAACCGATAGCTATATGCCGATATGCCGTCAAAGAGTTCCAAGAATGTTCTGTTTATTGTCTTTTTGGTTTCCTAAATTCAGTTACCAATAAAATAAAATTATTATTATATAGTATAGCACATTTGCTGTATTCTAGCAAAATATAAATAATAAAGTTTGCACAAACAATAAAAATAAACTTAACACTAATAAACTTCACAGATAGAACTAAAAAATAATATCTGACCAATTCGTATACGACATATGATAGATATACTATTATTTTTTATTTATATTCAAAATATTGTTGCCGCCTGCCGTGCTTGAAATCCCATATCATTACCATCATAGTAATTTCATTACATTAAAATACGTTATGAATCAGTACCACCTATTGGTGAATCGTACTATTATACAATTTATATAATTTAAATTCTGGTTCTTATTCTCGCTAAATAGTCAGACTACCCCACCACTTTTGGCGGTGGAGATACTAGCGACATCTGGATCTGACCGCCAAATTGTTGTTTTTAAGCGCAACACTTTTCCCATAAGCTTGGTTTATCTTCTTTACATAGTCACTGCGCCAGTGCCAAAACGAACATCATGCCTATATTTATATTATTATAGGTACCTGTATGATGTTTTTGCGCCATCTGTATTTCATAAGTAAACATAAAAACGAAATTATGAGCGTTAAGGCTGGGCAAGATTGTTACAGATCCCTGCAAATCGGCAATAACTATAACTTCACAGGTTTTGCATCTTTTAAGGAAGAATTAATGTAAAATTATATAGTAATAAGTTAATAGTTTCTAGTTATTGAGTCTCAAGTTAAACTGTTGAAAAAGTAAATAAGAATAAAACTTAATTTTAAACTAATATAAAAAATACGAAGTAAGAGTTTGAGCCCGCAGATGATGTTACATACATCATATTTACAAAAAAGAAAATGAAATTGTACAGTGGTTATGCCAAAACCTATTCAAAATGAAAGATTGACCTTGATCTTTTTTTTACAACTACATGTACAAAGAAGTATTTGGAACACCCCTATATAGAAAACACACACACAGTCCATCACACAGGATCGGATTTTGTGATATACAGAGAGTAAAATTAAGAAGAAATGAAAATGTAAAAAATGAGATTGGGTTATATGGTCAACCTAAAAATTATCGAGAAAATTTAAAAGTACGCCTCTGTAATTCACTGATCAATAAAGCAGATTTATTAAAAGTATCCAGAAATTATGTCTAATATTAAAGTTAATTTAAATCCATACTAAGGACATTATTGTTATATTCCTCAAAGCAAAATGATACAATCGATCATTCAGGATCGGATTTCGTGATATACAGGGTGTAAAATTAAGAGGAGATGAAAATGTAAAAAATGAGACGTGGTAGTATGGCGAATCTAAAAATTATTGAGAAAATTTAAAAGTGCTCCTTAGTTAACTCATTAATCAGTAAAATATACTTATTAAAAGCATCTAGAAATCCATATTAAGGATCTATTTTTTATCTTTAATAATTCAATGCTGGAATGACAATTAATTTGTCAAATGTATCTCTCAACTAAGACCTGAAAGGAATACATAAATACATAAATAAATTTCAAAATCAGAAAGAAAATATATTTACACCCTCTTCTCTTTCTAAGGTAAAGGTATATGAAGACGTATCTAAGGCTATCAATTCAGGAAACTTGAAAACAGCAACGTGGGACTATTTTATTTATTCCATTCTGGAGAGAAAAAAATGAACGTCAAATCCTGTCAACGCTTAAAAGAAGGGGATACTTTTATATTTGTGTTGGGGGAATATAGATACCATATTTTCTTTCTTTAAAATAAGGGAGGGAAATAGAAAACAAGATTTATTGATTTAGAGGCGACATTCCATCCTTCTCCCTTTATTCGTTTATATAAAATACCGTTTGTACTTTTATAATTTATTGTACGGGAAGCGATAAAAAGTGTTTATCTTCATTTCGCGTTAACAAGAACTAATTAATTTAAAAATCTTTATAGCATTAAAACTTTATACTTTCCCGAATATAATAACTCCCAAAACAACCATCTACCCCCACTCTAGGCTCTAAAACAAACATTGACACCGCAAAACCCCGTTTGAAGCGTTTCGTAGTCGCCTCTTACATTACTAATCCAATTCCACTAAGGCAATATCGCAATATTAACGTCATTATGTTGGTAATCGGATTATTTCCTTGTCATTTTTCGCGCCAAGATCCCTTTGTAAAATCGCGCACGAAATGAGAGAAAAGGAAACAAGGAAAACTAAGTAACAGAACAAAAAAACAAAAGGAACAAGAAAAAAGTTTAGGAGACGGGAATAACGTTATTTATATAAAGAACAGGAGAGTATTAGGATAATTCCGTTATTGGTAGACGTGCTGGCTGGATTTTTTTTTGTATGGTGTTGTTCCTCCTTCATCTTGCTTGTTTGTCTTTGTTCCGCTTGCGTTTGATAATGTCGTTGTGTATCTGTGACGCTGTACTGGCGGTGTGGCGCCATCTACGATATGATCATTTATTTTTATTTTTTGTTTTTTAGGATCCCGGTTTGAGGATTACATAGGAATGCGTGTTGTACAAAACGCGGGAGAAATTGCTTTAACTTTGATATTAAATAATAGTTAAATAACAATAAATTGTATTTACAGATATACAGGGTGTTTTGAAACATCGTTTAAAGATTTTAAGGGCATGTAGTGCGATCGAAAATAAGGTTAAAAGTCATAATAAACATATGTCCACTAATTAACTGTTTACGAGATAACAGCGCATTTTATCGCAATTGCAGAATAAGCTTGCCTTAGCGGTTTTTATTAATTTAACATAAAATAGATTATAACTAAAGAGAATGTTCAAAATGGCGTCCTTCCATTTCGACACAGGATCTACATCTGCTTTCAAAGAAAGCGCGCACTCTTTAAAAAAACAAGGGTTTTCTCGTATTATCTGGCAACAGTGTTCTATTCGTTGGCGCAACTCTGGAAGATCGTTTACCGGTGTTGCGTACACTAAACTTTTCAAATAACCCCAGATACTAAAGTCCAACGGGTTTAGATCGGGAGACCTTGGAGGCCAAGCAATGGGACCTGCTCGCCCTATCCATCTCCCAGGAAATTCATTGTTAAGATGTTCCCTAACAGCACGCGTAAAGTGCGGTGGAGCTCCTACTTGCATAAACCAGAGGTTCAGTTTTAGATTTATAGGTAAATCTTCCAAAAGTTCAGGTAAAGTATTTTCCAAGAACTCGAGATATGCAGGACCTGTTAAGCTCGGTTGTGGTAAAACAATCGGTCCCACAACGTTCCCCTATCATGCTAACCAGATGTTTAGAAAGAAACGTTGCTGGTGCCTGGCTTCAACGGTAGCATGAGGATTCTCGTCACACAAACGTGATTGTTGTGGAAATTAAATATTCCGTTTTTAGTAAAACCAGCTTCATCAGTGAAAGATGTTATCAGTGAAATCTGACCGATCAGCAGCTGTTCGCAAAACATTCACAGAAAGCCCTTCTCGCTTGATAATCCGGAGCAGTAAGGGCTTGTACCCGTTGGATATGGTAGGAGTATAGGAGTTGCTCATGAAGAGTTCTCCAAACAAGATTGCTGCTTACACCCACTTGAGTCGAAATTCTTCTAGCACTAGTTTCGTGATTTTCATCAATAATATTCAAAATTCGATCTTATATCTGTGGAGTACATGCTATTCTCTGCCGTCCAGTATCAGAAGACCGCTTCTCAAACGAACCAGTTTCTCTTAGTCGTTGAAACACTGTCTGGAACATCACAAGCGAAGGCAGTTGGCGATCAGGAAACGTTTCAGCATAGAAGCGACGTGCTTGTAAATAATTCCCATTAGCACGACCGTACATGAACACCATATCGTTCATTTCAGCGTTAGAATAGGCAACCATTGTAATTGCTACAAATTGCACAAAACGTCAAATTAAACTATCATAAAACAATAGCTGATAAGCACCTGTTTACTGGGATATGTTATATCCATGTACTACTAGGAACACTCGCTGTTATCTCGTAAACGGTTGATTTGTGAACATATGTTTATTATGACTTTTAACCTTATTTTCGATCTTACTACATGCCCTTAAAATCTTCAAACGATGTTTTAAAACAGGGTGTACATATTTAAACTTGCAATTCAAAATAATCTTTATTGGAACAGTAGCTAATATTTAAAAGATATTCTTTGACAGATCTGGATAATTTACTGGCAATTTATTGAGCAATTATTTTCATTACATTAACAGAAAATTCAAATCGATGTTTCTATCTAAAATAGACAATTTACTCTCATTAAACATTGTGAATATCACACGTATGCTGAAGATACTCAACTGTATTTCTATTTAGCCCTCACAATATCCGAAGCCAACTTAAAATTAATGAGGACTTGCATCATCTATCTCTCTTTTTGCGATTATCATTAACTTCAGATCAACCCTTTGAAAACACAAACGATATTATTCGTACCCAAAACATCTCGTCAATCGGTGTAATATTCATTGCATATTCACACTGGATCGAATCAAATTGCACCCGCTGAATGCATGAAAGATCTTGGCCTGCTGCTGGACACGTCTCTACGTTTTAGACAGAACACCTCCCATCTTATCAAAAAAGAGTAATTCTAGCTCTGAAGTCAATATTTATACACAGACATTTGTTTAGTACCCCCACCAGGTACTTATTGTGTCAGTCGCTCGTGTTGGCTCATTTAAATTGTACAGACATAGTTTATGTTAGTTAAACAGCTAGCTGTACAGGAGATTTTTTATGATGTGGAGATGATCCCTGCTGAGCTGCAGGAGTTTTCCAGCCTTCTTCATTGATGTCTCCTTAATAAACGTTTCTCCATAGATTTGGCTGGTTGTTTTATTCCAATGTTATTTGGGTTCCTCTTTGACTCAACTCTTTACCTCTCGTTCTGTGTTTTTAGGCACTTCTGGAACAGGTTCTGGGGCCATGATTGAGATTTAGCTCCTAGTATTCCTAAATATGCAAGCCTTTGTATCTTGCTAAGTTCACTCTGTCCACCTTACCAAGGATGCATAAGCAATCATAGGTCTGACCACGCTGACATTCTTGATAAGCACTTCTAGTCTACATGAGTGTTGTCTCCACCCTGGTTTGAATCTTCTGAAGTTGTCAAATATAAGTAGTTACAATTGCAGTTAAATTTCTACATTTTTTTCTCTTTTCTATACCTTGTAGGCCGATCGTACTAACAATTTGTTATTCGCATAGAATGGTAGAGCGTTGCAATCTTTAATAGACAAGGGAAAGTTATTAATAAGGATCAGGAAGGAAGCAAGGCCAAGAATGTAACCTTGTAGCAGTCCCATGTTAATACATTCGACATCAGATTCCCCAAAATCTGATGTCCAATGATACCAACGTAAATTTTGCTATGATAAATTTATCTTACAAAATCCAAATTTTGGTTAATCTTTAATCAAGATATGTCTTGTTTCCTTTAAGTATATCATATGGCCTTTGTTGCACTAAGGACAGTTATGGAAGCGTGTTAAAGTATTTTTGCAAATAAGAAAACCACTTTAGAATATATACAAAACTTTTAGAAAATTCCCAGAAGTAGGTAAGCAAATCTCAGCGTAATGCACAATCTTTCGTGAAGTAAAATTCAATTCGATAAACAGAATTCTCAATCCTTTCATCCAGCTATTCTCTCCAAAACGTTTCAATCCAATACAATCTTCCGTACCTATAATACTGTCTAGTGCCTCAGATATAAAAGTTCAATTTTACTATCAAACATATAGAATAGATACGGATATAAAAGCATATAATATAGCGTAGCTAGAGAATATGAGGACTATCCATTGGCGAAGTTTGCATTTCAGATGGGATGGGTAATCGATTGTTTATCGACGGAGCTTTTTGCAATGCAGAATCAACAAAGCCATAGATAATAAATACAGTACGGTATTTTTTCATATATAGAGTGATTCTCAATATATGCGACAAACTTTAAGAGCTGATTCCTGAGGTTATTTTGATCATAAAAGTTCATATGAGTATATGTCCAAAACGGTTTGGTTTTAAAGTTATTGAATGTTTAATAATAAATTTATTAACTATGACTAACACGATATAATATCACAGTTGGTTCTTCAAAAAATATTGTGTTAAGAGGGAATTGTTTATTTGTCAATAGTTGTCAGAGTATTCATTTAGTTTATTGCCAGTTTCTGTTTTCTAAAATGAATTACACGAATGCTGAGATGTGTGATATGCATTTCGTTTACGGTCTTGCCAATGGAAATTCGCGTGCTGCTAGACGTCTTTATGAAGAACGATACCCGAACCGTATCATCCCGCATCATTCAATATTTGCCCGTCTTCACCAACGTCTTAGTGAAACGGGAAATTTTAAGAAACGGACGACTGATAACGGGCACCCATCTACAGTGAGAATTCCACAAGTTGAAGAAATGGTACTAAATGAAATTGAGGAACAATGCTTTAAACATTAGTCAGGCCACAGTTTGGAGAATATTGAAAGATCAACTGTTATTCTATATCACATTCAATGGGTGCAGGCACTTTTTCCGGCAGATTTTCCGCAAAGAGTGGCTTTTTGTCAATGGATGCAACACAAAATCACACAAAATCCTGACTATTTGGCTCAAATATTCTTCACCGACGAGGCTACTTTCTCTAGAAACGCGATTATTAATTTTCATAATAATCACATATGAGCCGAAGAAAATCCGCACGAACTAGTGAATGCCCGTCATCAACATCAATTCTCTGTCAATGTGTGGGCCGGAATTGTTGAAGATCACTTGATAGGTCCACATTTTTTACCGATGCGGTTAAATGGCGAGGTAAACCGCAATTTTCTTGAAGAGGAGCTACCACTACACTGTTGAAAATTTTAACACTTTTTTGACTAATTTAATAGTCAGGAGAGGTCCACACTGTTTTCGTGTTATTTTGTCGAGAACTATAGAAGTTTAAATTTGACGAACAAAGATAGTCAACTATTGTCTATTGCTAAGGGGTTATTTTGTCCAACTAACACGTGGAATTATGACATACTTCTAGTCACATTTTATTTGATTTAGACTAGACAAATTTACTAGCTGTTTAACTAAATGAATGCGATCTATTGGATGATTTAACACCGTTTTCTAAACACAACGTCTTTTTAATATGCAACTCCTATTTCTTAGTGCTATAATATTCTCTCTTTAAGACGTTTCCTTAATTATAAATATACAGAACCACTCATTCAAAAGTTTTGGTTTCAACTAAACGTACTAATTTTAAAATGATTTTTTGAGAACCATTATAAAATTAAGTGAATGTTTATGCTATTTGATTCAAATCTGAACTAATTACGTAAATAGTTGTTCCCAATACATCTTTAAGATGTTGAATTTTTTTATGCCCACTGGAATTAACATTTAATAACACAAGGTTACACTTTGCAGGTCAGTCACATTTGGTGGTTTGTTTGGATATGTTAATACGCAGAAACAAACTCGAAAACAGATACACGTGCAATGCAGGTGGTGCGTATAATGCAATACTGTATTAGATTAGGTGGGGTTTCTATATTTCTATCCGAGGGAAAAATTCTGATTGGTTGATGCTTCTGAATGTCTAGAGAAAATAATAAATCCTCATATCTGAACAAAGAATTCACACCAAATTCTAGTAATTTCTGTTCTACTAAACACATGTAGTCAATTCGTCTGGCAAAGTTTGTACAAATCAACACAAAAATATTTGACTAGCGCAAAATTAACGCCAACACCGTAATATTTTCAACAGTGTACTGCTGGAAGAAGTTCCGTTGCAATTAAGATTACCAATGTATTTTATGCATGACGGTGCTCCAGCGCATTTTAGTTTAGTTGCTCGCGACTTTTTGGACAATACGTATCCAGATCGGTGGATAGGACGGGGAGGTCCACAACCGTGGCCTCCTCGGTCTCCAGTCTTAAATTTTTTGGACCTTTTTCTCTGGGGTCACCTTAAATCATTAGTTTATACGACTCCCATTGAAAATGTCGATGCACTGAGAAATCGTATCATCGCAGCTTTTCAAACAATTCGAAATATCCCTGGTACTTTAGAACAGACTCGCCAGTCAATACGACGGAGTAAATACCAAACAGTTGTACCGATTTTAAAAATTCCTTCGCCTTTATGAAGCGAGCGGTTAAAGCCGGTTAAAATTGGGATTAGTAAAGTCCCGAAAGGCCGTGCAGACTAGGGATAGCTCATCACCCTCAGCGTGGGGGACGAGTGGATTACTTGTATCAACCGCGTACAATTACCATATTATAACGCAGTTTAAAATAGGCGGTAAAGTTACGTCGTAAAGAAAGAATGGAGTAGTGAAGATGTGAAGTAGCTTTTTTCGGCGAAAGAACATAAGCGTACGTTACATGGAGACCTGGAATTGAAGGGGGAAGGGGTATAATTTTTGACTGCCGAAGTTTTTTTATGGCTCCATGAATTCGAGGATACTTTTTACTGCGTTGAATTTAATAATATAAGGGTGGCAGTAAAAGATGTATGGGTGTATGGGGTTGTAAAAGTAAAGCCCTATATACAGCAAGCCAGTTGTGAGTGAATTTTATTTATTTATAAAAAAAAACAATAAAGACTACACAATAAAAACTTTTCTTTTATGGCAAGAAGTGGTATGCTAATCCAATAAAAGGTAATAAACTATCGCATGTTGGTGCTAAAGGCTGTGCCCAAACAATACAGTAATAATGTTTATCAGGTAGTTCATTTACCCTGCCGCATTTCCCAAACTTTGGAAGCCAGAATGAATAAATCATGGATTTAGCAATTCTTTTTTTTGCCCTGTAGAGGACACGATTGTTTCCTTTTTACTTGTCACCATTTTCAATATTTGTAAAAATAACACCTCTCCCATTCCACAGAATAGAAGCGTGGTTCCAGCCTTCCTACTCCTGCAGGCGCCCCCAGCTTTAAATTCCAGACGATTTAGCAGTCAAACAGCGAACGTGAACACATCCCACAATATCTATCGTATGACACGAGAATGAGAATCAAATCTTCCTGTACGGAATACAGAATAGTAGGTCTCGACGCGAAAATTTCTTCCGCAGGGATTGGCCAATGTGTTTTTATTCGACGCGATGTTCGGGGAACCCGAAGCAGTTTACGCCATTGAGTCAATAACCATAAACTAAATTTGGAGCTGGGGGAATCAGTTGCGTCGTGATGTTCTATTGAGTGTATGGAGATAAAGTAAATATGAAGTATACGTATTGCTGTGGTTAGACAATCGCTGAGTGTAGTACTTCAAGTTGCATATTTTGGTTATTTATTGTTTGCTTGTTATGATTGGTTTCTTTGCTGAAAAACAGCTGATTCAGTTTACCGAGAGTTTTTCACAAATTTTGATGTTTTGTTTTGTATAAATTTTAGTTTAAGAGTAAATTGTATGATTTAATTTATTTAATGTTAAGTTATTTTTTTAATCCATTCATTCTAATGTCTATGGTTTGCTTGTATTGATTTAAATACGGATTCTATTGAATATTGGCGCATTGATATACGACTGCGTTGTACGATTTTGAAAAAGGGATTTTTGTAAGAAATACTATTGTAGAGTTTTGTTAAGCAGTTCCTTGTTCAACTATTAACGTGAGTAGACCTATTTTTATATATCTTTGTTGCCATTTTGTAATTCTTTTGATATCGTCCCTAACAGCCAAGAAATATTACATAGATATTTTTAAAAATATATTTTATAAATATTTTTCGTGAGGGGTTTTTGAATATATTTTTCATATTTTTTTTCAAAATATAGATAAAATATTCAATTAAAATATTTATTCCATATTTTAAAATTAATGTAAGCGCTATATTTTTTCTAAAATATTTGTAAAATATTTATATGAAAATAGAGATTTTTTTATGCAATCTATTTAATTTGTCAAAATGAACTAAAATTGTTCTTGGTTATTTAGAATGTATAACGTCGATAACGAAAAGTTGAAACATACATAGAGTTGTCTAAAAGGCAAGAACTTGTTTTGTCACACTCACCATACAAGTTAATAATCAATCATTCTGGCATCTTTTAAGGCATACTGAAGGTTTATCAAATTAATCACTATTTTTTAATTGAAGTGTTCTAAATAAAAAACAAACGTATTTTATTATCATTTTATTTGAATAAGCCAATAAAAATGAAAAATACTCATTTTTAAGTCTAGCCTTGGCTGGTGCCAGGTACAACCCTATGGCTTTTCTCATATCTTCGGTAGTGGCGCTCTCATGGTGTTTCCTTGTGGCCTCTAAAACAATGCTAATTGTATTAGATCATACTATGAATAAAACATCGGACAACATTATCAACACCTACTAATACATTTAGAGTATTTACAATAATTGGAGTGGTAGCTACATTCTAATACTTACGATACTTATTTTTACTTTATTTCATAATATTTGAAAACATTCTACGTACAAACAATAAAACAACACAACGTATTCTAACCTCTATTTGAGGTTATGACGCTTATCTACCGAGATGAATCTCTTAAGCAAATCAACTAGCAATTTATCTGATAGATACAGTACATATATGATGCATAAAATTCCTACAATTATATTATTAAACGATTTCTGTACATAGCTATATTGAGCATTCCAATTATCTTATAAATGCCATGACATGTTCAAAGTTTTGCTTACCTCGTATTCCCCACAAAAACTAAAACACACCCCGCAACAATTAATTACACAGTTAACCCTAATCTGCCCCAATCGTATACTATTATAAACTATAACATGTAACGGACAAACGAATGAAAACGTTGATGATACGCACGTGCGCGTATGGATTCTATGTACCTAATCCATAGACGCATGAACAATACTAAATCATTGTGTTGTGTTGACGTTCGCTACTTACAAGTATTACAAATAATCTAATACAAAACGCAGATATATTAATAGAAAAGTTACAGCGCTCAACTTAGATACTAATTAAATCTACTATTACAGATTAATTTAATCACTAATTAATACATACATATGCATATTTTACCCCTTTTATATTATTCGTCCTACGCACCAAATGTACAAAAGCAAAAATTCAATCATTTTTTTTATATGAAATAAATATTTACAGAAATACAAAGCAAAATATTCTTGCAGAGTTATGAAAAATATATTGAGAAAACATTTGCAATAAAATATTATTAATGCTACATAACATATATATTTTTAAATGTTTTCCTAATATATTTTTTATAATATATTTTATGCATATTATATTAATATAACTAATATTCAAGAAAGATTTAATATTTTTTAAATATTTATAAAATATGAAATAAATATAGTTGGTCACTGGGGGTAATTTAATTCTGTATTTGTCTTTTATTTAGTCCATCAAGAAATTCATATTATAATAATATTATCTTCTTTTCTTTTTGAAAATGGTTTTGCATATTTCATTCTTTTCAATCAGCACACAGCAGTATGTAAACACTTTACTTTAAGAGAAATCATAGCAATATGAGATTCAAAATGATTGTCGTCTAGATTAAAGACCCACTAAACCATTGCGTCAGTTAGCTCAACAAACAGGTAAAAACTGTAAATTAACATTAAGTGATATAATTTATTACATTTTATAATTTTACAGGCTTATCATACACTTCAGCGCAACGAGCTGGCAAAAGAAAGTTACATTTTCATCCATATAAAGTTTTGTGCGGTATAGGAGTTATTACCATTAGACCACGATATGCGATTGAAATATTGTCATTGGTTTAACAACAATTTAATTGTTCACTATGGCCAAAGTAAAAAAAGGTTTCTAGTTTTCTAAAGCAAAAAAAAAACTTTATTTAAAATTAACCAGGTAAATGGGAGCTATCTAGTATTTCAATCAAACACTCGCAACGCCCTGAGCATTTAAGATATTCTTAAAAATGCAATATTTTTATTATTAATTGCAATATTTAGAAATTTGAAATCATACTTTTACATTATATGTGTACATATGGACTTCAATATTGGCAGAAATTCTCGTTTATTTTTGTGGGTGTAGTTTGAAAGTTCATATATATATGCATCGCAGGCATTAGCAGGATATTCGATTTTCTAAGGTGAGGTTTACATGATTATCAAAAGTTAATTGCAGCCATGTAACGCTTCTTGGCCAAAAACACATTTCGCGCGGCGAGTGATGTGCCCCAAACAGTAAAAACGGTATTACTGTCTATAGTCTATTGTGGATATTAGCATAACAAAACGATAATAAAGATTTAAGATCAATTATGGCCCTAAGATCGGGCATGAAAACCCTGTATATAATATATGGTTGGATTTATCCATGACTGCCTAAAAATATTGTCGCTTTACAGAGAGAAAAGAAAGTTTTGTTATGTAGTGCACTATAGCTACAATGGAATAATAATCTTACTTTAGATCGTTTATACTATAAATGAAAACCCTATAGCTTTTATAAATATTTTTTTATTGATTGACACACAAAAGATATAATGAATGTTGTTAATATGCGTTTATAAATTTTCGATTGAGACAATCGAGAATGGACTGACATTTTAATTCATTACATTTTTTATTTTGATTTAGTTCATTTACTATACTGACAAACTTTAATTTGTGTGACTCTCAATAAAGTTAATATGGTAAATACAATTTCATTATTTTAATTTATCGAATCTCTTAATTGCAAGTGCCATGTACTATATTTACACATCGCTTCATATCTTATTATATAATTGTAGAGAATTTGTATGTAAAATATGTAGCTACTGACAAAATTATAATTCAATAACAAAGTATTGATGCGGAAAGAAATACTTTTATTTAAAATAGATCGATAAAGTTATAAATATGCATTTAATGCGCTGTTGAATTAATGTCCTTGAATGTTTTTATGGTGCAGCTTAAATATTTACAACCTTTCTTACATTACCTGAATATATTTCCAAACCTTTTTTTGCATGAAGTTAATCTCTCTCAAACCCCGTATCGCTAAACGATAATGCACGAACGATTTACAACCAATCCGAACATCCTTTTTTTGTATTATAGGGTGATGTTTGATACTGCGTCTATTCGCATTTAACTACATACTTCGGACGGCGTCGCTTTTCGCCTGACGAAAATTAATCAGTTGAAACTGTGTAATAGTAATTGTGTGAATTGTGCGATTGTGATAATTGGATATTCTTTACACCTGCATCATTCTTTTGCCGAAATCGCATCGCCACTCGGATCTCCATTTGAAATTTTCGCGCTGAATAAACAAAGGTATGTTAATGTATATTTACTATTATTTATTTGAGTAACAGTGCCTAGACTGCATATTTATATTAATAATAAATATGCGTTCTAGTCACTGCTGCATGGTATTTTTGAAATGTTTATATTCCAGTATGAATATTATATCCCTTCTTAATATATTTTGAAATCCTTTGTTTTACATACAAATCTTATTTCGTATACATCTGGCATGCAAGTTTTTTTTTCTCAAATTCCGCGCGCCAGAGTCGATGACGATGCGCGAACGATTCCGGACCTGCCCGAACCAATTTTCGCGCGCATAACTCGATTTCAATATAGCGTCTCTTTTGCGTTTACATATTTCGAATGGCGTCGCTTCTCGCCTTACGTAAATTAATTATCTTGACCGTGTGTGTGAATTTTGTGATTATAAGAATCGGATATTCTTTCTACCTGCATTATTTTCTTGCCGAAATAAAACCACTCTGGAATTTCATTTTGAAATTTCTGCGCTGCGTAAATAGAGGTATGTTGGTGACGTTATTATTATTTATTTGCGGAATATTAATATAAATTTGCGTTCTACGCGTTATTTGTATCTTACTTTGAAATCTTATATTTCTGTTTGAGTATTATATTTTTCTGATATTGCTATATTGTATTTCTAAAAACTTCTTTTGCATTGTATTTTTTTGTATGCTTGGTTGGACATGCAAGTTTTTTTCACAAATTCCGCGTCGGTCGAGTATGATGCACGAACGCTTCCGGACCTATCCGAACCAATCGTAGCGCCATTAAATTTAATTTGAATACAGCGTCTCTTTTGTGTTTACATTTTTGGAATAATGTAATTCTTTCCATTACGAAAATTAATTGATTTAAATTGTAAATTACTAATTGTTAGTTGTGCAGGTATGCAACCAAGGATATTATTTCTGTATACATAATTTTTTTGCCGATTAAAGTTTTTGTTGTGGCTTTAAATATCGTTTTCCGCAGATCAATCACAAGAATCACACATTTCGGGCAATTTTTACCGAGTATTCATTCGGCGATTTAGATATTTAAAATTTTTATGATTTAGAGTTGCTTAGGTAAATCTATTAATTGACATATTGGTAACTTTTATTCAATGAACGGCTCTAAAAAATTCTTCTGTAATAGAATGATATTTATAAGTTCTAAAATATCTTTAACGCCTAATTTAGCATTTTTTTTAGTGTTAACTTTACTAATTATGTTATTATTATCCCAGGATAATTTGCAAAATGTACACGCCTTCGGATTTCTGGACGAGGAGTTCAAGGAAGAGGAATAGAGAACCGAAAAATGGATTGGACGAAGGGAAGATTAGTCAATAAGGTATTTATTATTTTTTTTTAGCTATACGTTCATTAATTCGGTCTTTCCCATGTTAATTTTTTTGTATTCGTGATGATGCACGAACAAATCCAAATTTTTAACATCTGCTTTTGGTGTATTTTCTGGAAAATTTATAAATTTCATTAATACTTAATAAATTACTCATTATGAAGATTATTATTATCAGTATTAATATCGCAGGACAATCTATCCCACGGAGCGATTCACCGGACTTTGGAACAATAGGAATTTAAGCAGCGGAAGGAGGATGGAAGAATTAGCGCGAGAAAGGGAATCCAAGGATCGAATCCATAAGGTATTTACTAGAGCTTTAGTTATAACTGCGTGTCTTAATTCGTGTTTTCTATTTATCGTTTAGTGTTTTCGCGCGGTTCTCTCTAAACATCGACGGTTATGAATTCCTTAAGAACTGTAAACAAGAAGGAATTAATTAATAGTAATTATTATTTGTACTTGCCTTGTATATCTACGTATTTAGTTAAATACTGCCGTTTCTTTCTTTTTATATTTATTAGAGCATTCCGAAGGAGGGGGAAGGGGGGAACGCGATTTAGTAGCTACCGTCATTTTGTTTTTGTTTCCTTAGTTAGCAGCTTAGGTTTTTTTTTTTTGTTTTTTCGTTCGCACATCGTTTTGTGGGATTGATGAATGTTAATCGCGAGCGGTTGTAACGCGAATTTTATTTTTGTTACTTAACACTTTAACTTTCAATTTATAAAAATTAGCTTAGCGGCCGTAGACCTAGTCCGTGACGGGTACATCACATGTTCCTGACGGGACGCAACGGATTGGCCGTAGGGTCTCGGGGTAGTCACTTGGTGTGGGTGTGGTGGTAGACCGGCAGCGAGAGTGAGGTGCTTTCCAGAGTACTTTGCTAAAGTGGCTTATGTCAGACGTGGGGTACTGTGAAAGATTCACAAAGGTTACATATGTCAGACTACGTGCTATCACGGATTGTGGCATGTGCCTACCTATATCTCCTGCTAATCTCACTGTTACACGTACTCACTTGCGTCACCACCGGGATGGCCGCGCCCTACATGCCGCTTGGTCCTTCGACGGACATCCCTGAGCCAGCGACCACTGATCCGACGGGCTACGGACTTTTAGTCGTTAGATTTTTTTATTTTGGTTTTCTCGGGTTTCACTTTCATATATAAACGGTGGTTCGGATCTTAATACCTTTATTTTTTATTATTATTTTCTTTATTATTTATTTCCATCATTTGGGGTTTTCCGAAATTGATATTCTTGACAAATGTTTAGTTTACAGGTAGATATACAAGGTGCTCAATAAGATCTATTATATATCATGGCAAAAATTATTAAAATAATGCTAAATATCATTTAAAAAATTTAATTATTTTTATTTTGTTTGTATTAAAACGACTCATACATAATAATTCAGGGAAAGCAAATTGTAATAGCGATCGCTTATTTCAAGGATTCGAATCGCGGATGTTGATAAACTCTAATTTTTTTTTTTTGTAAATATTTGTTTAAATTTAAAGCGCTTGAGTAGGTAGCTGGGTATTCGCGACTTTTTGATATTAAGATTTAAACAGGTGGGTTTATTTATTTCATTGTTTTGTATTTCCTGCGGTTCTTCCAAAATGTTAACAGTTGGAAAAAAAATTAAAAATTAAAACTAAGAAAGAATTTATTAATTATAAAGATTATTTGTACGTGCATTGTATATCTATGTACTATTTCGTTAAATGCCGCTGTTCCCTTTATTTACATTAGATCATTTAAAGGCGGAGGGCGGGAGAGCGATATTTTATAGCTGCCGTCATTTTTTTTAGGTTATTTTTTGTTTTTTTGTTCGTACATCGTTTTGTGGGATTGGTGAATGTTAATCGCGTTATAAAGCGAATTTTTTCTGTTTTATTAACACTTTAACGTGCTTTAGTGCAAATTTAGACTTTTTTTCGTTTTTCTGAATCAAGGAGAAAAACAGTAAACAATAAATAATTTTGGAGAGATTTTGCTCGTTAAGGGGTTAACTCTGACAACTGTCAGAGCAATTAGCTTAGCGGCCGTAGATCATGTCGGTGACGGGTAGGGCACATGTTTGCTGACTGGGCGCATGCGGTCAGTGGCTCGTAGGGTTCCAGGGTAGTTACTTGGTGCGGGTGTGGTCTCACCACGCTAAGCCTGCTCTCTCTCCTGTTTGAATTTTTTCGAGTTTCACTTTAATATAGGAACAGTGGTTCGGATGTTAATAATTTTTCATTTTATTTATTTTCGATCATTTGGGGTTTTTTTCCGAAATTGGCATTGTTGATAATTATTTAATTCACAGATAGATATACAAATGTACTCAATAAGATTTATTATACATCAAAAATTATTAAAATAACACTGAATATTAATAAAAAAGATACATTATTTTTGTTTGTATTAAAACGACTCAATACGTAAAAATTCATGAAAAGGAAATTGTAATAGCGATCGCTTATTTCAAAGATTCAAATTGCTCGTTTCGATAAATTGTAATTCATTTGTAAGTGTATATATACGTATATAATACTGTATCTGGTTAAATATTTTATTTATTATTTAATTTATTTTAGAGCGAGGGGGTGGGGGTTCGCGGTTTTTTGCTATTCATTATTAATTTATTTATTATTACAATCATCGTTACACAGCCTGTGATAGCCGAGCTCCTTAAGCCTCACTTAGGGTCTCAACTATTGTCAGGTTACCGCAGGTTCAAATCTCGTTCCGGTCAATTGTGATGACTGGATTCTTCCGGGCTCATGATGATGATGAGGGGGGAGATTTGGGTCAGCGGGGGGGCGCGTCTGACAAGCATTAAGTTGCTTAGACAACCTCTTTTTTACTATATTCTACCAGCGACTGCAGCGACGACTGGCGGTTAGACGATCCAGGTCGTATCTAGTCAATCGGGGTCTGGGACTGTAGTGTTTCTCGGTGGCGACTAGGTGGATGTGTGGAAGGCCCCTTTACGAAGGGGAGGTGCGTGGGCAGGGCATTGGTAATACCACTCTGCAACGGTGGTTGGCCCGCAGCGAACTGCCCGTATCGCTCTTCAATCCACGTTAGCCTAGTTTCCCCGAGTCGATAACACTCTTTCTTCGCCCGTGCGACTTGGCCAGGGGTTAATAACCGCCCCATCACCATGGATTCTTCTTCTGACTTCTACCAACCAATTTTTTATTTTATTTTTGAATTTATAAGTATTTCAATACAAGTTAAAAGGGTTTTTAATTATTTTCGATTGTTTATTTTTGATAATATTCAGGGGAATTCCAAAATAAGTATTATTAAGAAACAAATATACGTATATACACACAAGATTGCTGAAATTATGTTAGTATGTAAGGTTTTTATTTTGTAATAAAATGATTCAATATTAAGTAATAATGTTATATAAGTATATATTTGTGATAAATTATTTTAAAAATGAATTATATCTAAAAACCACATGTATGCGTTTATCTGAACTAGAAATAAATAAATCTTTTGTAACTCAAAACGTTTACTTATTGAATAAAACCCATCCACTCCTGTATAATATAATTTAATTATTTACTTACTTGATGCTAAATTAACTTCATCACTGATTTGCCTTAATTACGACTTGAAACAGAAAAGTCAATCACCATTCCTTTGCTAGGTAGGTATACCAAGCAAGAAACCCAAAATTGTTAGATAAGTATAATATGTTATAAATAATACTGTTTTTAAGAAATCTTATCGCAGTTGAAAATAGAATAAATTCAAAAACAAAATTAATGATTTGAAAACAAATAAATAAGTGAAAATAACTGCTTTTGTTGGTGCTTCTTCACTTTATTTTTAAATAAGATCTCTAGACTACTTGTTTGGGCAACACTTTGCCAGGCTCAGGTCTAAAGATAAGAAACAAATCGTATTTTTGTCATGATAACAGTTAATTATGAAGTATGTATATTTAGAGATAAGGATTGTGAATTTATTGAGTGAATGTATATGTGGAAACATACCCACGGAGTTGCAAGCTAGTTTGCTTATTTAGGTAGGTATTATGCAAGATATAAAACTATATTGCGCTGTAAAAAAAATTAACGTCTGCCCCATCTATGGCTAATATTACTAATTTTACAGAAATACTCCAAGGTGTCCTCACTATCATCTAACAAACCGGTACAAATCTGAGCTTAATATTTGGCGAGTCCTCCTTGTTAGTATTGCTCCCTTGGTATTCCATATAAAATAATTGTAATGACAGGCACTGTTAATCATAGCCTGCTACATGTCTAATATAATAAAATAAAATAAGCACAACATATGAATCATTATAAATCACACTGTAATATAAATTTCTTTACAGAGAAACTTAAATAATTAAAACAAAACTGTTTCTAGTTCCCTAACACGATACTGCATAGCCAGACGTCTCCATCTGCAACTTTCAACTTTCCAACCGAAGTTCAGGGGAAGTGGAATTGAACTGCACTATAGATCCAGCTGCTCAGATATACATAATTATTAGACTCATCTTAACTTTTCCAAAGTTTATAAAGTCGTCTATTCGATGCAGATGCAACTTACTCCAAGGGTCGTATATCGTAAAGGCGATTACAGGACATCTCTAGTGGTTTAGTATCTCAGTATATTCGCGAATAGTTAGTTCATCGAAGTTCCGTAATTCGCTTGTCAAATGGAGTTAGTCACTTAGGCATAGGGAATGGTGGGATGTCATTATATGTGCGCGGAAAATAAGTTTAACAACATTCTGGGGATTTATCATTTGGACTTTGATGATTAAAAGATCTTCGTAAGAGGTTATTAATCCAAAACTGGGGTTATTTTGCTGGCTATAAAAGGAGAAATGTGTGGCATTAGCGCAGGATAGAGGTCTATGAAATTAAACAAAAATAAAAGTGCAGGAGCATTGCAGGGAAAGCAAAGGTTGTCAAAATATTTCCATCATTATGCTAGATTAGTAAATGCAACTCCAAACTGATTTAGAACTGTAGACATATTCTAAAAAACAATGGGATGGCTAATAATCTATCACATAATCTAAGTACTTGAACGCTCACTGTGGTAAATCGGGAAGGCAGCTGTTGAGCAAGTTTAAGCACCAGATCCGGCCATTGGCCTAGCACCTAAGCTGTGGCTAAACAGCAAATTACATTCTGGGCAAATTAGAAATGACTTTGATACTAAAGCAATTGTCCTGGTTTGGTACATCTCACCTAATCATGTCAGAACCAAGGAATTACTTGAATTTTACCATAAAAGTGGCAAAGTAGTTGTTTCTGTTTTTGCAGATCACTGTAAATGTATTCAGAAAGTATTTACAGAGAATCGGACTGATTGTTGAGCATATTTTTCTGCCATGTGTGTAACCTAGTAAAGACTGGCCCTTCTCTAGAAGACCTGCTCAGCTACTTTTAAGAACTTGAACTTCTTAGATGGACTCCTAATTGTTTTTAATTTTCAAATTAATTGAACCATGCGAATCTTATCTCTTATTAATCTAACCTAACCTAAATCAACAAGAAATTGAATTAAAGCCTATACTCCACTAAATTTGACAGTGTTTCATCATGCAAACGTTTTAGTCTATGGGCCTTTCCCACCATTTTCCAGGCTGAAATTATTATCATCCAGACTTGTGCTGAGAGCATCTCAAACTGTTTGCGCAAGAATGGAAGAGTAAAAATCAGTGGCGGCTCCTGGTCGGAAACGTAGGGTGTTCACAAAATCAAGAACATGCAAATTTTCAACTAAAATCCAATCATTTTTTTTCGTACATGTCCTTCTTAAATTTTCTTGTAAAGTCTCTAAATTTGCCCTTTGTAGTTTGCGTCAATTAAGTTCTGGTTTTGGTCTGCTCATACTTTTCACTTGATTTTTTTGTTCATAACTAAACGAATTAAAATTGTCTTTCAAATATTGCACAGTAAAACTGTTCGCATCCATAGTTCTTATTTATATATTGTTTAGTGTTTACTTACAATACTACTTTGTTTGTTTTGTGTGCATTTCATTATCTTTTTCACGTACTGTATATTTCATTTCCTTACTTTTTTTACGTACTATTATATATATATATATATATATTCTTTTGTGTTTGTCGGCTGCACCAAAGCGCATTAGTGGCGGCTTTGCTTTGTCGGCTTTTTGCAGAGTGATTAACGATGTGGCCTAGTTTTTAACTGCGGCTGCGCTGTTGCCAATTTATTCTTGTTTTTCCAAAAAAATCAATTATTATTTGTATCTTTGAGGGAAATGTACGTTTTTTTGGGAACAGTTAAAGATTTACGAGTTTAAGTTTGTGATTTTATGTGCGCGGGTTATAAACGTATTGCTATAGATGAAATACCTCAAACGAAAATCTAAATCAGTGTTTAAATAAAATAGATAGTTTTTTTTTTAACACAAATAATTGTCTAATTTCCCTTTTTTTACAAAGTTAAATTTAAGATATTTATAAATTAACACTAAGTATTTAAATTGTTACAACATGATTATTGTGTTAATTATATCAACTTTATATCATCTACAATTCTTTGAAAATCTTCTTATACCTAAACTAAAATATAAAATTAAATTTAATACAGACCTGTATTAATTACTCATCTAAACTGCACGAGTGTGATTAAACATTGAGCACTGGCTTAATATCAGTAACAAATTAATAGATTAATATATTAAAATTTTTAAAATTTCAAGCAAAAAAAAACAACATATGTGAGCCACCCCGATATCTATATCACACTAGCTCTCTCTCGCGCCACGTACGAAGCAGAGAGCCAAAAATAAACAAAAACCTGGAAACAAATCCGTCCAATACGGAAAAATAGCAATAGTGAAATAAATAATATAATTATATATAGTCACGAAAATTCTGTTAAACTTAAGTATAAAAAAATACACCGTTATCCTAAAATATCAAAACAACTTTCAAATGAAAATAACATTAAATTAAGAATTTTATTCAGATAATTGTTTTTTTTTAATAAAAAACTACAGCAGTAGTTTATTTAATAAATTAAAATAATTACGCACCTTTGTTTCATTATAAAACTGTCACCAACAACAGTATTAGTTCTTATGGTAGTTACGACCTGTGAACGGTGAGTCATTCATAAACAAAACATATATAATATAGTTTATCCGTAAAACACGATATCTGAACGTTGATGTCGATCGATTTGAACGAAAGCGAGCACAGGAGCACACTCAATTTGTGCACCGTTCATATGGAATCTGCCGTATCCCTCCCCACCTCCGCTACGTCTTTATGTGGCTAGGCATTGGATAAAATCAACGTAATCCGCCTACTCGGCGCACGTCCTCCATCGTCGGTCGCTTGCTCGTGATTATATTTCACGAATATATAAGATCGAGTAATAGATTTTATTAGTTTGTAATCGACGATTTGTTTAGGGGGTTCACGTGCTCATGTGCTCTATACAGAAACCGCCACTGGTAGAAATCATCTCCGACAACCAAGCTGCTTCAACCTTTGCGCGCTGTCAGATTTCACTCTGAGGTAGTACTGGGGTGCCACAGAAAGCTTAAACAGCATTTAAATGTTACATTGAGATGGTACCAAATCACTCTGGGATCAGAGGAAATGAAATAGATGACACGTTAGCAAGAGGTGCTAGTGAGATGCCGTTCTTAGGTCCAGAACCAACGTGTGGTAGCTCATAAGGCAGCATGAAAACGTTTTGTCAGATCTCAACTTGCTGTTAGATAAAGCTCAGCAGTGATTCGTTTACAGAAGGTATTACCAACAGTATAGTGTTTATCCAGTAGTGTCAAGAAAGGGAATATTTGTATCTGTTTTTGAAAGCTGCGCCAAGCAGGCAATAATGGAATGCGCCGTAAATCGCTGCGGCAATATGGCGTATTTGTATTTGTGCTGGCGTTTAACATATTTCTATAATTGAATTTTTTATTATATTTATTGATACTAAGGCAATTACAATTGCTGTTTGTTGTACGGAGATACAGCTCTAACTGTAACCTGTTCCATATCTGATTTACCTTCATTGTAAATTGTTAGGGTAAGTAAATTAGTCATTAAAACAATTTAATATCTTAACAATTAGTTTTTGTTGTAGTGTTTCTTATTATTACGTCTGTGTGTCTGTGCATTAAAAAATCTCCTGTTTCCAGTGACTGACGCTTTTATAGTAAGTGAATTCTCTACAAGCACTGCGATAACCTCATTTTTAACATAAGATTTGTTGTAGCGTGGTTTTTTTGTTACGCCTGCATTTGATTTGTAATATATAAAAATTCTATTGTGCCACCGACTCTTTATAGTGACTGGATCCTGTAAAATTGCTTGCAATAACCTCATTTTGTAACATTATGTTTTGTTTGCAGCACAGATTTTACTGTATATTCTGTGTTTGATTCGTTGACACTTGTAAATAAGTATTTTTTGTGCAACATAGCGTATTTTTACAATTTACTATTAATAATGATTTATTTTGCGAGAGTAAAACCCAATTACAAGAAAATACAATGCGCACATCTGCAATACATATTACACATGTGTAAATTACAATAAAATAATTACAATAAATTCTTACGAGCAAGACTAATGTAAATTATATGCAAACTCTGTAATGTAATTTAAACTATTATGAATGTCACAAGCATCAGAGATTCTAGATTCTATTGAAATGCTTGCACATTAAAGAAATAGGGGATGTATGTAGAACATATGTAGAACATTGGTCTGATGTGAACACAGTAGAAGATTACGTAGGAACAAGTGTGTATGCTTGCAATATTAAATTAAGTCTACTTGAAAGTCATGGACAATCAGTTCTACCACGAACCAGGCAAAATAAAAATTAAAACTAAGCTAAATTCTCCTTACATATAAAGTATTGAATGGAAGTTATTTAAAAGAACAACATTTATCCTCAACTACTCAAAAGTAACCCTAAAAAAAATTGTAATTATTTTCTAAGTGTATATTAATCAGTAGCTACTATATATTTTTATAATCTTTCTCGGTTATTTTTAAATAGTTGCATAATGTTACAGAAAAAAATTCAATGGTATTTAGATTTCAACTTCTTCCTGATTCTTTATCCTTTCTTTAAGTGTATAAATATTGTAGATTCTGAATTTTACATGGTTTTTTTTAAATACATTCTAGTTGCATCCGGTTTATTTATGCACTATTATTTTTAATTGTTCTTATATTTTCTCATTTAAATTTAGACTTAAATGCCGCATGATTTATCGAAGAAATGCATACTAATCGACAGCGCTCGGCCCGAGTCGTAAGTAAGGAATGCCGCTCTCATGAGCCTGGCAGGTTGCGCGAGAAAAACTGTAGACTCACAACTTCAAAGGTGCCGACAGCTCTTGACACTACTGCCTATATACTATACTGTGGTTAACCGTGATAAAACGCTTCTCTCATTCGCCAGTCAGCAAGTAGCCGTTAGTGATAGTAAACAAGCCTTGCGCCTGCGGTTTTGTATTTACCTCTTTATACCTATAATTCGTTGTAGGTGTAATCTGGTGTAATGCGACTAAATACAAGTATACTTATACCGCACAAGCCATCCTAACTACAAAATTAGACGCAACATTATATGTATGAAGCGGGGCTTCTGTTTGAAGTCGGGAAGTTTCTGCAATAACGCATTTATAGCAGGAATAAGAAAAGAAGAACTCCAAAAGATAGTTTTTAAATAACAGCAAAATATATTATTGGACTTAAGGGGTATTAGGATAGCACTCGTAAACACTTGCACTACTTTGTTGAAGGACCGTATTCAGGTGAAATTATTCTTATTCCACGAAATATTTCGTATTTAACATCTCAAACATAAGTAAAAAATTAGAAAATATTACAGGTTTAAATCCATGTGCCTAATAGGTATATGTTTAGATATTACATTTGAATTTTCAGCAATACCTACATAGCATACATAATACAAGTAACAAATTAGAAATACAATAAATGTGTTCTTTATTTTTAATTGCTAATTTAAAGTGATTGTTTTTTTCATACTTACTATACACATTTAGTGGTGGGCACTATCGGTATTTTCAACTATCGATAGTACATATATTTACTATATATTCGTTTTATAATGAAATTAAAACATATTTTTGCGTTAAAGCGAAGCTACACACGGAATATTTTTGCTTTTATTTATTTCGTCAAATGCCTATTAACTTTTTCATGGTGCATATTATATCTTATTTACCGCTGTTGATTTATTTGCGGTGATAAAATATTTTTGCTTTTAGTGGACTAGTGGACATTTAAAATAATCTTTGTTTCTTGATATATAAACTTACGTTTTTTTTTGGTAATTTTCGATTTTTGGTCGATGGCGTATCGAGCAAGAAATTTTTTTTATCATTTTGCTTAAAATTATAACTTGTAACTTAAAACATTACAGTACAAGTTTCAATCGCAGCCCAGTAAACAAAATTCAAATCTTCCGCAATTATATTCAGTAACTTCAACATAAAGGTATTCAAATAACCATTAATGTAATACAAAATCGTAGGTAACTTCATGCTTTAATGTTGAAGTTACTGAAAATAACTGCGCGAAATTATTTGGTTTACTGGGAGGGGTCTTTACACAAAAAAAAAATATGCAACATTATTATTATCTGGTTGCACTTTTAAGGTATTTTCCTCAATTTTGTTTTTATCAAAGTGTACAAGTACAAGTACGCTAGCATCAGACATAAGCTTTTGTCGCTCTTGAACTTTTTCTGTTTCGTTGTTTGTAGAATCAATATAGAAAATATAATTGTTGGACATTATATTATATTACATATCTTATAATGGTTAGAACTGTCAAACTATATATTTGTAACAAAAAAAAAATGATAAAAAATAGAAAAAAATAGAAATAGCAGAATTCAAATTTTCCGCATTTATTTCTAGGAAAGATTTTCATGTTTTTTTCGTTCGCTGCTTTTAGGAAATCTCAGATTGCTTTTGGAAGTGAGACATAATACTAGAAAATTTTATAGCTATGCAACCAAGTGCAAATGCAGACTTTTTATAATAAATCATAAAACTGGAATTTTTATAAATCATCAATAAAAATCATCGATTATAGTGTATCTCTGTTTAGTACGTTAATTAAATAGCGATAAAGTATAATAGATGGATTCATAAAGAACAACTCTCCAAACATACATTCATTCTGTAAAATAACTTGGATAAATATAAACCGCAGAACTAACACCTAGCATCCGATCCTTAGACCATCCACTTATTTATATGCCAGGGGGTAGAATTCATGTTTGCCGCGATTATTTACAGTTACTGGTCAAGATTGTATTGCAATACAAAATCGTTGGTAATTTAGCCTTGAATGTTTTAAGTTACTTAAAATTATGGTGGGAATTTTGCCAATAGGAATAGATTTCTTAATTACCCACATCTGTAATACTCAAGTGCTTCCATATCAAGTACATAGTTCGCTTGGTCCACTGCTTATTTTCGTACGTCTCTTGCCCCGCCGCTTTTTTAACTGCCCCGCGAAGAAGCTACAGTGGCGCCGCTCTATAGTACGCCAGCGGAACTATACGTCTTTGACCATATGTATACTAGTATTATATTTGATTGTTACTATCGATAGTCGGTCCAACTATCGATAGTCGACTATCGATAGTTGACCATCGATAACTATCGATAGTTATCGATAGTTTCAACAGTCAACTATCAATACTTACAACTGTCGATAGTCATCATCGATAATGTCCACCACTCTACTCAACTAATATGTCCTCAGAAATACATTTTGTTTTGTTTCTTGTTATTTATTATTTGTGTTTTTTATTCCAGACTAATAAGAACTCTGACACAAGTATTTCATGGTTTCATCAATACTTGCTTACTATAGATATCACAAAAGAAAGAATTAGTTTCATTCAATGAATAGTTGATGATTGATAACACAAACGTTTTTAACTAACAAGACAATACATAAATAAACCTTTAAGCTACTCAGAAAGGAAAAATAAATAGCACATTAAAATGATACTTGTCGTATTTACACTGAATTTGAGCATCTCTCTGCGTTGTAAACTGTATATATAAATATAATACTGGTGGGCATTATCGATATTTTCAACTATCAACAGTTATCGATAGTCCACTACTAGTTTATCGATAGTCACTTCGATAGTGCCCATCACTACAATATCCCCCATAAATTGCTATCTCTCTTTACTGGGAAAACTCACTCCTTTACTCAGATGTATAACTCTGTCTACGTATAAATCGAACCAGCGACGCAGAAATGCTTACAGCTGCGTTTCGCTGCGTGACGCCAGTGCAGTGATTATATACAGAAGATAAACCAGTCCATATAAAAGCAATTAATTTTAAAAGTCATCGATAGATGTCGTTTGGATGTCCAAATCGTCCAAATTAAGATTGGAGCTAAACCAGAAATTATTGTGATGTATTAAGTATGACAGCGCAGTCTACTCAAAAATAGTTGTACCAAGCAATCACTTGTAGACATCAATAGGACATCGTTTTTTTTTTTTGTAAATAAAACGTAATATGAATATCAACGAGTACAACATTTAAAATCGAAAAAACAAAGGCTGTCTTTCCCATATTATTTACGGTGAGATAATAGTTCCACGAGTATATTTTCTTATCGGCATTCCTTTCAATGACAGGTGTGCGAGATTTCACAAATGCGATTAACAAAAAGGAGGGCAACGTTATAACTAAACCAGGAAAGCGTTAAGTTTGTAAATAAAAAGAACATCAAAGGCACATCAATATACATTAATTGTGACGTTTAATAATTTTGTTTCCTTTTTTGTTAGCATATGTGTAAGAGCCGTTTTACACGTACGAGAATTTTTACATAAGTCATACTAAAATTACCTCGAAATTTTGGTGATAATTTTCGTAAGAATTTTTGTCGTGATACTTTTCAGATCGTTTTACACAGGAATAATTTTAACCGGAATTTTCACGATATTTGTTGTTATAAGCAGGCCATTTGTTAATTCAAATTGTTATTTTGATTAATGGTTATCATAGAATCCTAAATAAAATATGCAGTTAAACGGCCAATAAACCAGCAAATATGGATTCTAATTGTTTTAGATTTAGGTTACAACTACAAGTGCAAATGGAAGTAACCTTATTCCTGTGTAAAACGACCTGAAAGTGTCACGACAAAAATTCTGACGAAAAATTCTCACCAAAATTTTCTGAGGTCATTTTTGGATATGGATTTTACGAAACAAACTCTCGTACGTGTAAAAGGGCTCTAAGTTAACTTAGTCTCCTAATAGCCAAATTGAAATTTCCGCCCACAATTTTAATGAATTCAACGTAAAGGCTTTAAAATAACTGTTAATGTAATACAAATGGTGGGGATTTTATGTATCAACGTTGAAGTTACTAAGAATAATTGCGGGAAATTTAAATTTGACTATTTGACAGTTGGCTATGACAGTGTGTTGCATACAACTTTGATATATAACGTGAACTCTTAAATAACGTCTTATATTGTCTCTAATATCCTACTCTTCATTCCGCTATCTCTTCTCTACTGTACTTGTGATGGACGTAATTGAATGACGAAAAAAGCATCATATTATTGACGATCAGTCGATAATTTGTTTATGACGTTTGAATTATGAATGATCATTCATTTATTTATTTTTCACTTAATAAAGAAAAATTTATGTTTGTCAACGGATAGTTAATTAGAATCTACAGAACATTGTAAATTTCTCTATATTTTAAATATAAACTATATAGCACGAACTACACGTTACCATAATAGCGAAATTTAAATGTCCCGCCACTATTTTACGTGACTTCATGTAAACGCATTAAAGTAACTGTTAATGTAGTACAAAATGGTAGGTAATTTTTGTTTCAACGTTGAAGTTACTAAGAATAATTGCGGGCAATTTAAAGTTGGCGTATGTGGGATAACAACAATGGTAAACTCTTTTTTTATAATAATAAATATATTCACTGTATTCTACATTCTATGTAACCCATAGAATCATGGAAATGGAATACTATAATGTTCTAGTAAACCAAATTCAAATTTCCCGCAATTATTTTCAGTAACTTCAACATTTAAGCATGAAATTACCTACGATTTTGTATTAGATTAATAGTTATTTGAATACCTTTAAGTTGAAGTTAGTAAATATAATTGCGGGAAATTTGAATTTGGTTTACTGGGGTAGGTACATCAAATAGCGACGTGTATTTTCTGTTTAGTAATCACGTAAGCGTTAGTATTTCAGGGTTAAATATTTCTCGGTCATAAAAAAATGAAAAAGTGTTAAACGCATACATGTTACTTCAATTCTTATAGTAAATAGTCCAAAAAATATTTTTCAAATAAATCTAGTGCAGATGCATGGTGAAAACAATTGTCGTTTTGCGATCCTGAAGTCTATCGTGCAGATGTGTCCGATACAATATAAGCCATTAAAAGATCAAAAAGACACCAGGGAGTGAAACTTTGATTTTTTCCATTCTGTGATAATATACAATATCATATTTGAGAGTGGGGAAGTAAACGTATTTCAAGTGAAATTTAATTTAAGTAAATAAATAGGTTTTTTTTAACTTCCATTGGCAGAAACCTCGGATATCAATCTTAATATTATTAATCACTTTCATAAAACCGATAGCTATATGCCGATATGCCGTCAAAAAGTTCCAAGAATGTTCTGTTTATTGTCTTTTTGTTTCCTAATTCAGTTACCAATAAATATAAATTATTATTATATAGTATAGCACATTTGCTGTATTCTAGCAAAATATAAATAATAAGTTTGCACAAACAATAAAAAAATTAACACAATAAACTTCACAGATAGAATTAGAAAATAATATCTTACCAATTCGTATACGAATATGGATAGATATACTATTATTTTTTATTTATATTCAAAATATTGTTGCCGCCTGCCGTGCTTGAAATCCCATATCATTACCATCATAGTAATTTCATTACATTAAAATACGTTATGAATCAGTACCACCAGTTAATTATTAGTATTAGAATTTTGAAAAACCGGACTAAGATTGTATTTTTTACACAAGTTTAATATCTGGTTAACCCATAATTTATTAAAATTAATCATTAATTACAAATATTTAGAATTTATTGAATATAGTAGTCCTGATGATTAATTTTTGTAGCCTAGGATATACTTACTATATTTACGCATTTAGTATTTGACAATACACTTGTATGTACACCTGAAGATCTTAGCTTAGCTAACGAAATGTACATTGTGTTTTTGAAGATTAAAGAATTTGTGAGACTGAAGTTTATTGGT
This sequence comes from Protaetia brevitarsis, assembly GCA_004143645.1. NCBI lineage: Eukaryota > Metazoa > Arthropoda > Insecta > Coleoptera > Scarabaeidae > Protaetia > Protaetia brevitarsis. The sequence continues at coordinate 94,403 of RXPK01001322.1, read as the reverse complement.
ATTGCCTGTTAGTTATATTATAAATACTTGTATTATACAAAAACGTAGGTAAATCAGCTGTGTGATTTTGTAAAACATACTACATAAAAATTTTAAATTAGAAATAAAAATCATTATATTTAGAGATGTTACTTTTGCAATCACATCTTATTATATACCTATCTATTTTTTCCCATTGTGTATATATGTACAGTAATTGCTTGCTAAAATATTGATAACTGCTAATAGATGCACATTAAATATGAAAATTCCAATAGTAATTAAGTGTTTTTCGTTTTCATTTAAAAATTCAATATGCTTTTCTTTTGTGTCGTTACGTTAGTGTATCGTAAAAATACTTAATGCTTAATATTTAACCAGCTAAAGTTAGATATTCAGTTATGTTATAAATTACGACTAAGGTTTTAAAGGTTATAAACAAAGACGATATTACATCGTAAGTTACATATAAATATAGCAAAGCCGTGATAAAGCCTATCCGTTCCATAAACCAACGTAACTACAAATGCATACAACGCGACGGCCCTTATTAACTTTTTTACCTTTCGACGTCAGATGTATGATTGAGTATAAACATGGTAAATAAACACAGCACATGCTTAGTACAGCTATACAATTTTACCTAATATTCATACCAGTAATAAATCCAAAAGTATTTTTTAGAAATGACATTAACTCTATAACGAATCTGAAATTTACCATTATTGTAAAATCTTATATAACATCGAATAGATCTCCACAGGATATCTGATATAAAGTTCATGAACTTATCAACAATTTCAAAACAGGTAAACTGTATGTATTTTTGTATTAATTTTTATGTTAAAATAGCGATTAAATATGTTTCTATTAATTTTATAAACAATTGCAATAACTTCAAAACGAATATCCCATGGATATAAGTATATACAACATCTGTAATAAATATGGACATGTTTTATTGAGATCCATCTGGATATTTGTCAGACTATGTGTGCTGTGTGTGCTGATTTAGAAATATTAAGTACATTGACAAAAATGAATGGAAACTTTATTTTTATTTAACTATATTACATTGTTTTATATTTCAGAAGTCATACTCTGTGGTATTATTAAAATTACCATTGACCCATGCCTGATTTTTTCTTTCTATTCTTTAATATAACATTACACCAATGGATGAATATTTAATAGCAGAGGCTATTTTTGTTTCCAGAAAACTGCGCTCGTTTATATTTACAGAGAAATCATAGGTAGTAAAATAAAAAACACAACTCTGTTTGATAGCAACTGATTTACTTTGCCAGCATGGTTGTACAAATAATAATTCATAATATTCTCTAACACGTTCATGTAACAAGAATATAAGTATCTAATAATATAATTCAGGTAAGTGTACGCACTCAATTAACCTTTGCAAATAACAATTAATGCTACTAAAGAAAATAATAGATGCGTTAATACACAAAAAAAAACAATATTTGTAGGTTGGTTAAATAACTGCGTCTTAGGATGGTCATTACATGAAAAGCGGCATTTCGACGCTCTCAACAGCTACAGAGGGATCAAACGTAAAAATACAGACTACTTATAACATATAAATAAGTTAAAGGTCTCAAGAACAGAATACAGTAGAATAGGTTAGAATATCCACTACGGTACAAGAATTAGTGCACTTTGTATTTTATTATCGATATTAAATGTAAATAATTATACAACTAATTTTGCAAAGTTTAATTGTTATCATACTCAATCGGATCGACAGCGCCCTCTGTTGTTGTAAAGTGGCACTATCGATCGGATCGTTTTATTTTATTTATTTATTTTTTTTTTGTCCGTTTTTTTTTTATTTTTAGCATTATATTATTATCAATTAAAATCGCACTTAAATATTAAAAGACAGCGTAATATCAGCATTATCACAAAAATAGCACCGTAAACCTAAAATCTTACACGCTAAATTTAGTTTAAATCTCGTCCGTTAGAGGGCGCACGTCAATTTACGGCGGGTTTGTGTGTTAACGGTTTTTTTTTTTCGGAAATTGACGTGGGCACTCGCGGGATCGCAGACTTCTTCGGTGGTACGGTTCTAGTTTTTTACATGACGGGATTGTGATCGTAAAATTGGGTACCCGGCGGTATCTTATAGCCGGGGTACGCGTGGGTTAGAGCGTGTTTCGCGAAGAAAGACGAGTAATCCTTGCACTGCTTCCGGGGCTTGCAAGCGGGTCCCTTCTGCAATTCGATTAGGTGTTGTTTTTTCGGCCCGCCATTCGCTCCTTCACGTCTTCGGGGGCCATTTCAGGTCCCCAGCGAAGATTCTTGCCTCCTGAAATTACAAAAAATCGATCATCCACAGTTTCTGACAGTTTGACAGTTCAGGGATTCGAAACAACCTTGATAACGATTTCGTCATCTGAAAGAGCATCGTTTGTACCCGTTTGTACCTCCTTTTACATCGTTTGTACTTTAACCAAACCGGAAGTAGATACAATTCAAAATATGTCAGACAGGGAAGTTTGGATATTTTTTTGAGATATCAAAAAACGACCAACTCTATTCGAAAGAGCATCGTTTGTATCCGTTTGTACCACATTTCCAAATTTCTCTCTTTGATATACCATGTGATTCAACATGATTGTCGTAAGAAAAAAACTGTTTTCCGGAAAAATTTATCTATACTTGTTACCAATTTCATGAGCGAATTTAGCTACATACAAATTTCATACATTAAATGAATTTTCTTGACATTTAACGGCATTGGTGTGCGTGTTGTAGTATCTTTCGATTATTTATCTTATAATTTTTTCAAATCGTTTATATTTACACCTAATATCACCAACCAACTGTAAGAAAATAAGGGAATTTATTTGTGGTAATAGCTCAACAACAGGTAAAAAATCAATATTAACATTAAGTGAAATAGTTTATTACATTTTATAATTTTACAGGCTTATCATACACTTCAGCGCAACGAGCTGTCGAAAGAAAGTTACATTTTCATCCCTATAAAGTTTCTACGGTACAGGAATTACTACCATTAGATCACGATAGGCGATTATTGGAATATTGTCATTGGTTTAATAACAATTTAAGGGACGATGATTTGCTAAACAAATCATATTTCTCGGATGAAGTCTGGTTTTATCTAACAGACTATATCAATTTACAAAACTATTGTATCTGGTCTGCAGAAAATCCCCACGAATTTCGAGAAACGCAATTGCATCCGTGAAAGTTGGAGTTTGGTTAACTATGGCCAGGCAAGGAATAATAGGGCCAATTTTCTTCGAGGAAACTGTAACAGCCCAACGTTACCAACAGATGTTGGAATTGTTTATTGCAGCGTTATAAGAAAAAAGGAGCTTGAAGCAGGTTATTTTCAGCACGATAATGCTCCAGCACATACTGCTCGACAAACCTGCCAATATCTTCAACAGTTTTTTGCTGACAGGGTCGTTAGAGCACAAAGATGGCCACCAAGATCGCCTGATCTAAGCCCATTAGATTACTTCATGTTCGGCTATCTAAAAAATAGGATCTATAGAAACCGCATGCATACCATAGAAGAACTGAGAGATGCAGTTTTGTCACGTAATAATTATACTAATTGTATGTTATAATTTAAAGTAATAAATAAATTTAGTTAAACACCAGTTAGTACTGAATTGTAAAATCATAATTTAGTAAATTTAAATTAATTACATTTTATTTTTACAAGCAGAAACACCAATCCATAGTCGTTTATACAATGCTAGTTCAAATATAGGTTACCTTTTCCTTATTTACATCTTATTTATGACAGATTCGTTTACTTTCTTATGTTCCAACACTGACTTACCCTGTTACTATCTATAGGAGCGGATTTGACAATCATTTTGAATTTTAGCGTATTTTGAATTGTCACTACTTGCGGTTTGGTTGAAGTACAAACGATGTAAAAACAGGCACAAACATATACAAACGATACTCCTTCTAATGACGTTGTCCGGTTTTGAATATCTTGTGCAGCTCCTACCAAAAAAGAGTTAATGACCTACGGGAAAATGTATGTGACGAGCGCATTTAGGATGGACTATAGCTTTTACTACGACTGCCGCTTATCGGTGTAAACAGATGTTATATATGATTCATTGTGTATTTATCCGATACGGGATTTCTTGTTTTTATAATTTAGTTTTTGTTATTGAGACATAAACAAGCACGCGTTGAAATAATATTTTTATGTATTCCTTGGTAAAATAGATTTTCTGTTTCTAAATGTTCTTATTGATTTATTGGAATATCTTTTTTCACATATGAACGGCCAATATGGAATATAGTGGATAAACAAGTTTCTTTCTTTCATTTTCGTAATTTTTTAATTGTAACGTTTAGCAATAAGTGAAATAATATATATAGTTTTCAATAGTAAATGCAAGGACATACTTTGCTAGTAGCGTATCATACATATACACATGTGACACTGTAATAACAAAATATTCTCACTATAAATTTATTTTATTGTTTTACCTAATTATAACATTTGCGTAAATTCATTTCTTCAATCTTGAAGCATCCAATGTCTCTAGTCCTCATTATTTTCGATTACTTCCTAGAAGTTTCTCATAGTTTATCCGCATTTTCTGGAATGAAGTCTTTATATATGTATAAATATATATTCTGCTTTAACGCAGCTCAAACATTTTCAATAGGACTTAAATCCGGACTATTTAGAGGCCAAGTCAATGCTTATTAAATAAATGTTTGCGGAACGTATCCATTCTTGTACAATTTGCGATTTCTGCACGGGACAGTAATCGTGCTGAAAGACAAAATTGTCCTGATATTTACCGTTGGCATCAGCAGATTTATAAGGATATCTTGATTTCTGCAACACCTACCGCTTTTATTTCAACTATTCGGTCTTTAATTCCTAATTTTTTTTACTATTAAAAATATAAGAGAGACCTTATATTAATGTCGAGATATACAATCGCAGACAAGAGTTAATTCCAATTTATTTTTCAGTATTATGTTGTAAAAAAGCAATTAAAAGCTAACTATTTAGGAAGTATTGAGAGATAATAAAAAAATTAAAGTTATGCAAAATTTTAATTGAAATGTTTTATTAATTTTATTATGAAAGAATATGCGTATGACATTTGTCCGTAACTGTATGTATTTTAATTATGGGAGGTTTCAATGAAAAATATCTTTATACATATGTTATAAGAGGTGAATATCAGATAAACACAAATGCTTCCCTTCGTGGTTTTTGCAACAAACTTTTTGCGCCTTAAACTGAATGGATACCCTTATTTGAAAACTAATAATAATAAATCAAGGTCGTCAAAACAACTTTCATAGACAATTTACCAAATGAATAGCGGACGATAAAAATAGTAATTTATAATACGAGTAAACATTACGTATGTGGGCTACTCTTCGGCTGGCATGAATAAAATTACCTCCAATAAACACAGTTGTATGTATAGTTCAACCTGAAAATATATGATCAAAATCGCGATTCAGATTGTTAACCTTTTTGTGGGAGGGGCTGTACTTGCTTGCTGATTTTTTGTTTTTAACCCTTCCTATTTGTTTAACCTTTGAGGTACAAACGAAACCAAATGGGTTTTGTATCCATTTGGTTTCGAAGTACAATCGAACTGTACTGTTTTTTTTTAAATCTCGAAGGTCATTTGTTCTAAGTCTACTTTTTTACGGGATCGTAATGATTGCAAAATCTAGCAACTTTGCTATTTAAACTTACTGTCTATATTCAATAAAATACGCGAGGTCCCAATGGTGAGGATCAAGAATGAATTAGCCTGCATATGGCCTATTTTGATTCTTTATTTATAATCGTGTAACATTCAATTTTCTTTGTTTGTTGTTGAATGTTTTCTAATAAAAAAAAAATGCGGTAAAAGTTTAATATATTTAATTCACAATTAAATATCTACTGCATTGTCATAGACTAAATGCTTAAAAGCACACAATGCTTAAAAAATTCAATTATATGGCTTGGTCAAAATCTCTGGGTTCATTGCATTTTGGTGTTTATAAATTTGAATCAATTTCAAAATATTTGCAGCTTTTATTTTTTTTACCTCGTAGAGTCGCCGTTGCTGGTTGTGAAGTGACGAGTGGTGGCGGCGCCTGGCTTACTGGCGCTTGTGGCCTCAAAGTGATTGTGCTGGGTGGTGGTTCAACCTGCTTCGCGGGTTGGACGTATCTCTGCGGCGCTGGAACTTGGTTTTGTGCTGATCCCTGTAAGACAAATATAGCGAATTATTCTTTAAAATCTAAATGACTTCAAGTGATGACAGATTAGAAAGTATTCAAGTACATAAAAATAAGTTCCATGAAACTAAGAATACATTTATTTAAGGTAAAAAACTTCCGTGTAGAATATAACATTACATTATGTCATAATGATAATACAGATATTCTCAATCAATTATTTTAATAGCAATTATACATTCCGGTTTACATGTTTCGGCCTAAAGGGGCCATCCTCACTCTAAAAAAAGTTGCAGTAAAATTACATGTAAAATCGTTGGTAACAAAGTTGCCTACAATTTTACAGGTAAATTTGCTTCATAAGGTAAAATTTCTACCATCTAGTAAATTTCACATGCTGATGTGTTTTTCAAAGATTTTACTGTAAAATTCGTATGTAATATTTATATGAACTCTATATTTACCGAACACTGAAGTAATTTTCATATGATATTTTATAAAGAGAGCAAGCAACTTACCTAATCTCTTTATAGCACCTAATAGGTCAAACTGAATCGCTCAACCAGGGATCAAGAATGAAACACGCTTACGCGAAACCTACGATTGTTTGTGACGTACATGATATCATTGAGCCAATAATAAGTTCAACAACGAATAGAATTACCTACGCGCACAGATAAATAATCCAATAACCAATCACATTGCGGCGTATGAATTTCGTATTTTCCATAATATCTATAGTTTTAACCGAAAATTCAAGTAAAAACAAATAATATAAAAAGTCCTCATATTTTACAGCAAAATAATAGTTCACTAGTAAAATTACTTTTTATAAGATGCACTAAATTACCCCAAAAAATGTCAATTTACACTTTTAAGTAAATTTGAGAGGTAAATACAAAAATTGTACATGTTTTTTCCTGTATTTTCCTTTTGAATTTTTTGTTACATCTTAAACTTACATGAAAAAGCTATAAATTTGACCGAAATTTCTTTTTCCATGTTAAATATCCTAGAAAAAACATGTAAAACAAAATTTACATGATTTATTGTGGTAAGTTCACAACGTTATTACATGTAATATTCCTGATTTACCCTGGCAAAATTACTGAAATTTTTTACAGTGCTCAGGAACCAACTACAAAATTATACATAATAAACTAGAATCACACAATAGAAGTTTTAATACTTATGTTAATAAGAGAGATTAAAATTAAATTATATGTCATAGTTACAAAATATTAAATTTGTTGAATTTATGAATTAATTGTATATTTAAATTTAAAATCCAAAATTTAATATGAGATATAGAGAGAAATGAATTTGATAGACACGTAATAAAGGACAGACACATTAATTCCAAATGTAAGTTCTACCACACCACAGTTTTGTACTTTTTTTTTAAGATCGAAACATATAGGGTGTGACATTTATCTGCAGACGGTCTATTATGGTTAACCTATCCACTTAACTGAAATATGTTTTAAATAAAACTGTTTCAGGATCGAATACTCTATACCGCAAAAATATTTTTATGTATACAGGGTGTTCAGTTTAGCCTGCGCGTTATAAAACTTTGTTATTCTAAATAGGACATCCTAAATATTATTACTTTTTTGGATTCCTTAATGCAAAATAAAGCAGATTTGATTTACATGTATCCTACAGCAAAACCGAAATGGTTTCAGAGATATTCGACTTCTTGAAAAGAAAAAAAAATGCATTTACGAGGTTTGCCTTTGTTTATAACAATTTTGCGATAATTTTGTAGAATAATTGTGAAAATGTTTGATAGTTTATAGCCAACAAATAATTCCTTTGTTATATTATACAGGGTCTTTCTGAAGTCAAAATAAATCTAGGCACTTTTAAACGTGTGAAGCTCATTTTTTCAAATAGAATATCTTGTATATTTTTATGTCACAGGATACACAATTCAATTCTCTTTCGATCACATATAACATTCCCTCTAGCTAAAGTCAATACTTTTTGACAAATTTTGAATAATGTTAAATAGCGCAGTATTACAAGAAAAATAGTAATAGATATTCTAAAATAGACAAATTCAAGTTTTTGAAGATCATTTTAATATCTTTCATATTATTTTTTTTTGATTAAACATCTGCATATCTTATTTAATTATTTTTATAACAATATAAATTATATGATCGCCTTCATTGCTTATGCACATCCTTAACTATTGCACAAATGACAGTCTAACGTTGAAGAGTATGTTATGGCTAATTTCTTGAAAAGCTCTACAGATCCTGCCTCTCATATCTTCTGAAATAGTAGGTACTTCCTGATAAACTTTGCTTTTGACGTGTCTCCATAGAAGGATATCCATTGGGATCAAATCAAGAGATCGTGTTGGCCACATAATAGGTCCTTCCAAATTACTCATAAAGTACTAACTTTCGCTAGAAGAAATGTTATATGAAAGAGAATTTAATTCTGTATCCTGTGACATAAAAATATACAGGTGTCCTACCGGTACAAAGAAATTATTTGTTGGCTATAAACTTTCATATATTTTTACAACTATTCTATAAAGTTATCGCTAATTTTTTATAAGTAAAGGCGGTATTGATTTTTGAAATGAATCTTAATACAACTTCTTTCTAGAAAGTCTAATATCCCCGAAACCGTTCGATTTTGGTGTAGAGCGTAGAGTATATAAATGAAATCTGATTTATTTTGCATCAAGGGAATTAAAAAATGTAATAATATATAATGAGTTCTATTTAAAATAACAAAGTTGTATAACGCAGAGGCTAAATTGAACACCCTATATACATGAAAATATGTTTGTGGTATAGAGTATTTAATCCTGAAACACTTTTATTTAAAACATATTTGAGTTAAGTGGATCGCTTAACCATAATAGACCGTCCATAGATAAATGCCGCATCCTATATAAATCGGAATGTATAATTGCTATTAAAGTAATTGATTGAGAAATAAATGTTTTATCACTATAATTTCAACTCTCTTTGGACAAAACGACGAATTATATTATATGTTATTTTGCATGTATTCTTGGCTACTTTAAAAAGATATAGCTACCTCTCCCATATTTATTAACTTACAGTTTATTCGCAAAAATTTCGTAAAAATGCCATCTGTTGAGGTCCATATCTTACCTATTCCTTGATCCTTCCAAATTATACACCATTTAAAGTGCATACTTACAATCAATTGAAATGTTATTGGAACGCCTGTCTTAAAAATCGTGTAAAATGTGTCGATTAAAATTGTGTATAGAAAACGTGTAAAATTATCAAAACCATCCTTCGTAAAATCGAAAAACAAAAGCCGTTTTTCAACAATCTCAACGCCACAACTTCATATTAATGCAAACGGAACAGCTGGCTGTTATCCCATTCGATTTTGAGCAATAGGCGAATTTAAATCTCTAAACTCAGGAAAAAAAGGGGGTGTTATGCACATTAATTTATAATAGATGCATAAAACGTTGACATTTTGTTTGAGAAGTAGTTTAAAATTAAAAAAAGAAAGTACATAAACATAGATCCAATCCTTTTATGTATCCATAGAACTAAATCAAATTTAAATTTAATGATTTAGAAATGATTATTAGTTGATATTCTCCCTTTTGAAAAATGTGAAAATAAATAAGTTTTGCACACCTTTCGCAATTGAATGTCTGCTGAAGTTCATTGTTGTACATATATAATATATTAGAATTTTAGAATATTTTAAATCTTTATGTATTACAAAGCAAAATGTAAGTAGACCATCAAATAACTTCAATAGCTTTCAAATTGCAGAGGTAACTTTTATACAAACATTTTGGTTCAACAAAGCAAGTGTTCTTACTCTTGTTGAAGAAACAAGACCTTATTATGTTAATAAAGAAATAATCTACAGCATTATGAGAGATCCAACGATTACCTTTCCACTAAGGAAATATATTTGATGGTCTTTCAAGCAGAAGCATTTCAGGCAATAATCACAATGCATTCACTCAATTCATGGTCCCTTGCGGATGAGGAATCACCATACATGCACAAAAGGGAATAGAAAAGTGACTTTCTGTCTACCAAGCGTCTTTAGCATTCCTCCAAGAGAAAATGCAAGGTATGCTATCTGTTCGTTCTTGCAATGATTGTAAACATTGTACTAACGAAGAAAATATTATTTAATACTTTATCGCATTCATATCGTGAATAATTTAATGGAAATTATTCACGATATGAATGAAAAATAACAATATGGTAGCTATTTTTGTTATTTTTACGTACAATTTATCAATTGATTTCCAGCATAGCTCTGTAGTTAAGGTATAAAGTTGAAGACAAAAGTATGCGAATGACATCAGCCTGAGCACGCGGGAGAGTAAACAGATATTCCTACTAATGGAAGGTAACTTCTCTTCTGCTTACACAACTGCACATATCATAAGTAATACACAGAATTATAAAACTACTTATTAATTTTGAGAAATGCTGCATTATTTTTTTTTTTTTTTGATAAATTATCTTATCTTGTTGTGTCTAGTTGTTAAGCGTAATGTTCTATATCACCTGATCTAACAAACTGGTAATTGCATTAAACTCATACATTTTGGGAACCGTCGATTTCAATTAATATTAATCATTTCTGAATCAGTAAAAGTCTGTTGTATCTCCATAAAGAGAAAAAGTAAATTACGCAAGACTTTTTTGTTTGGTTTATATGACTTCTTGAACAAGAGTCAACACATTTGTATGTATTATAAGTCAACCTGTGCTAAGAGAAAAGAAAGATTATTTAAAACAAAAAAAGTACTTTTTTGTGCTAAGTAATCTTCTTTTCTATTTAAACCAATATTGCAAGGGACATTAAAATTAATATAATATCCAGTATACCACGTGTGTTTAGGTTAGGTTTGGGGCATAGCTTTCACATTTTCTGTAAATAAATTTTATTATAATTTTGATGAGCAACTTTTATGTTGTAAGGAATTAATATTTTAGTTATTTCTTCAGAAAGTCTGTTAAGGTATGGCAGGGATGCATATTTTATTTCAAGGTTGCTACTTTTGGTATGGCAACGGAATAGTTTTGTTTTGCGCTATTGTAAAATTTTTATAATCCCTTTTTATAAATGTGTTTTTATTAGAAATTTTGGATAATCATTTAATTCTAGAATTTGTTTCTTACTAAATTATCTATTAAATTAACGAGTCCATTGTATAGACCTACAATATATTCACATAATTATAAGGAAGAAACAACGAGAAAAAATAATGAATCGAAATATATTTTCTGATTTTAATGAAAAATATAAATCACAGTATTTTATACCTTATGGATTTGACCAGCAAACAATCGGTTTCAATTTCAACGTAAGTTTGGCGTAATTAATGGATTTGAGGACTGAACTACCGTCTCTACTTGTCTCCATACTCGACGACACTGGATTCCCGGTAAAAAGTAGCAGCTTCGTTTATAAGTATGAGTCAAAATAAATCCTATATCATATACAGGTATATAAATATTGAAAATATTAAAAATTATCGCCCAATTGCACTTCTAAGTGTATTTTTTAAATTCTTTGGGAAAATAGTCTCTAATAGAATTTATCCTTATCTTGACAAATATCACTTAATTTCTGATAGTCAATATGATTATACGCCTGGATATTCTACAGAAACTGCTATGGCATACTGCATTCAACATGTTTGTGACCAGGTGGATGTTGGTACATTTGTAGTTTGTATGTTATTTGATCTAACAAGAGCCTTTGACACAGTTAGGTGCTCATTTGTGTCTAAAAAGTTGAACAAATTGGGTATTCATGGGATTCTAAACCAATGGTTTGCCTCTTTTTTGAGCGATAGAAATATAATTATAAAACATAACAATGTGAGGTCTGAACCATATACTGTCAACGTAGGTACACCGCAAGGTAGCGTAATGGGATCTTTTGATTTTTTTGTTATTTATTAATGAACTACCATATTATATCTCTGAAAGGAATTTTTTTGTATGCCGACGATATTTGCATTGTCGTAAGTAGTGAGATAGCAAGTTTTCAAAAAAAAAGTTGATACAATTTTGAGTGAATTCGAGAGATGGTGTTATGCCAATAAACTAATGATAAATCATGGAAAAACGGTCTTTCTTGAATTTTTTAATAGATATAGATGTTCCTCAGACCTCAATTTTTCATTTAATGGCGAAAACTTGATATAGCCTCGTCAACGTGTAAATTTTTGGGTATTATCTTGTAGCTAATAAAGAGCATATGTGTTAGACTTCAAAAAGCCTGTTATTAGTCATTAGTTCACTCAAATTTGTCTTAGATATTAAGTCATTAATTGATATTTATTAGACATTCGTGTATTCTGCGTTGATTTATAGAATTATTGTTTGGTCCCAAACTTCTTCTAAACCCCTCACCACAAACTGCACTACCTACTGATGATGATAGCTTTGCTATTGAAACGTACGTCCAGTTTAGTGCAGTTTGTGGTGAGGGGTTTAGATGAAGTTCTCAGTATTGCCAGTGCCACAGTTTGGAGTATTTTTGTCACTTCCATCTATATCGATAAACTTTTAATTTACTTGCATAACAATATTGGAAAATTATCAACTTTTGCTAGCGTCTATGGACACTGCACCCGACATAGGAATAATATTGTTTTAAACAGATATTGCCACTCTTTTTATAGGAAATCGCCAATGTTTGCCGGTTCATATCTATATAAAAAGTTAAAACCTAATATCAAAAACTTGTTCTTGAATATATTTAAACGAAAACAAAAATTTATGTTAATTGAGAGATGCTTTTATGATTCAAACAAATTTGAAACCTATTTGAATAACATCTAGATATTGAGATTAGTGTTGGGATGAAAGTAGTTTCATTCACCTGTATAGCCATGAGCATTGTAGTGCGAAGCCAGAAAATCAATGAAACGAATGCTCAAGGTTGCTTTCACGACATGGACGGATATATTTCGTGAGAAGCACTAGCAAGCGGATCTGTTCACGGCATGACTTTTATAATAGTTACAGTTTAATTTTTAACAAATAACTTATTTATAATAATTTATTAATAAAATAAATAGTATTTCTACCGTGAATAATAATGAAAGTTTCGTTCCCAACACTAATTGAGGTGTATTTAGGATCGCCTTTTCTTGGGCCTTTTGCATCGCCATATTATTTTATATTCATATAGTTTGTTAATTGTGTGTGTATATACTGGATGTTATATTTCATGTGTCGCTTTGCTTATTGGATATTGTAATAACTCCTTTGGCAAAATAGTGGTATATTATAAAGCGATTTGGTTTTAGTTTCCTTGCCACCTCGACCATATACTATACCTTAGAAGCAGCAGTACTAGATGGAGCAGGTTGAGACTGTGTAGGAGGAGTTACAGTTTGTTCAGGTTTGGGAACGATATTCAATGGACTGGATTTGGGAAAATCCGGAAGCACCTTTGGTAGGTTTTTCAAAGGACTTTGAGGCACTTCCTGTTGGATAATAGACGCGCTTTGTTCAGTTTTAGGAGACTCCCGGATCGGAGTGTCCGGCAAATCCTTGTGAATCTGCAGAGTGGTTGCGCGTTATCTCGCGAGCAGACGGCTTCTTCTACGCCGTTCTGATTCACTGATTCTTGAGGAGCGCGTCGAGTTTCTACAACGGGCGTTTGATATTGCTGAAAAGCGGTCTCTTGCGCGCCGAACGCCGATTGATAAACGTCGCCCTGCGACTGGTAGTGATAGTGTTGCTGTTCGGACGTTTCGTAACTTTTGACTGTCCTCAGAGATGGCGGTTGGACCGGCTTAAAGTGAGGCGCCGATTGGCCCGGCGGAGTCCAAGGTTTCGCTAGACTCGTGAAACTTACTGGACTCTTGCTGATGTTCGGAGAGAGTGGAGCGGATGGGTTACTGTAGAGCGGCGATGTCGGAGATAAGATCGGCTGGAAGGTGGTTGCGTTGCTAGAACCGGTGATGGTGGGTGATTTTGACGGTTGTTGTGCTTGCCACGGTCTAACTGACGGTTGTTGTTGAATCTGAGGGGATGGGGGTTGTTGAACGGGTGTCGGTTGAGGATGGGGCTCTACTTGGGGTTGATAGGCTGATTGAGGTTGATAGGGTGGTTGGGGTTGTGGTGATGCGTGGTTATTCTGTAAACTTGGGGACACGCTTTTTGAGGTAAACAACGGCCCACCCTAACAGAGAAAAAAGAAAAGATTACGGTTTAGTGCATGTAAACAATTTTCTCCTATAATATTTACATGGTATCGAAAAATTATCAATTATATCACTACAGTAAGTATTGCCAAATCACGATGAAAGAATTAGTTGTATAGAAAAAAACAACAAGCACACTTGGTTAATCTTTAAAATGCTAAAAATTGAGATTGCTAAGACAATAAAATTAGCATTTATCGAAGGAATACCATTAAATATAAAGTGGTAATCTAGTCACTTAAAAAAACCTTTTTACGACCTTACTGTATATAAAATATATATAAAAATATATATAAAATATTGGCTCAATGAAAACAACTAATTACATGTGGCATACCGTTTCGACAATCTTTTTCAATTATCAAGAAATTAATTACATTTTTTTTAAATACCTTAATATTGTTCCATGATTCTAATTACCAAAATACATTTATTTTTTGGTATATATAATAATAACGGCATTGTTATTTCATCAATAATTACACATGAAAATTAAGTACTTAATAACATTACAATTTAAAGAGGTCTGTGGAACGATCAGACATGTGTTAAATGCATTTTTATTGGGAAGCAAACAGACATATGTAATTTTTTTTTTTTTGTAGTAAGTTAAGAAAAATATTAACAATATTTAATATACAAAGATTCACTATAAAGTTTCCAAAATTATATTGAGTACATTTTGAATAGATTGGCCGTGTCTGTATAGGATGCCCGTTTATATTTTGACCCCTACCTACAAGCTGTATTGTTTAAGATAGAAAAACATTTTAAATACAAAAGTTATAGGTTTTTGCTCTATTATCTTTGACAATTTTCAAAGTTGATATTATCTCATAAATTGGTAGAAAAATGAATACAACTTGCATCCTGTATATTATTAGATAGTATGAAAGGCTTCTTTTTACTGATTTCGAATGTATATAAATTGCTGATATTTGAATAAGCCCTTTTTGAATTACTCGAATTTATATCGTTTAAACTGTAGCAGTGAAAAGTTGAGATTCATACATACTAGTACAAACTTCTATTAACATAAAACAAACAAACACACAACATGCTTCATGCCTTATTACATGCAGCATACAAATATAATGCTTAATTTACTCTATACAAGATCGCTAGTAATTAATAGTAGAACCAGTATTCTGAACTTACTTGTGAATGAACTGGTTCCTGTTCGATATATTCTTCTGAATCACTCGGTGGTGGCCAAGCGACACGTTTTAGACCTGCACAGGAAAAATACAAATAAGTTTCTAATAATTGGAAATCAATGATTAAGTGAAAAATAACAACATATAGAGAAGAAAAAAACAAATATACACAAAATGAGATATTCACAAAAATATGTGACAAAACGATAAGTGTGTGTAACACATAAAAGGTTAATGATTCAATTATATTTTTACAAATGATGGAAGAGGATTATTACGGATATTTCCAACGATTAATTTGGTTTTTTCTTAAACACGAAAGTCGAGGAAACTTAAAATTGTTTTATCCGTGGAATCAAAAACAATAATCTCGTTGTTGAAAAAATAATGCGTTGAAGAATCCTGACTGAGCTTTGACCTAAATAAGTGAGACTAATAGGACAACAGATTACCAGTTATTCTATATTACAACAACTAAATAAAAACCATCATATTGATATAATAGGTATTAAATTTAATAACCCTTTATTTAAAAACAATCTTCGTCTTAGCAATCGTTCATAAGAAATATTGGCCAAACAAAATAAACCTGATGAACAAAGCCCATGTGCTACTATTATTACTAAAGAACCGCATATTCCCCAATAACTTATAGTTATAATACCACTTAAAACTAACCCTATATGAGCAACTGAAGAATAAGCAATTAAAGATTTTATTAATTAACCATACTTTATAGTAAAATACATGGTTTCTTTAAATAATTGTATATTACACAACTACAGCGTTACTATAAAAGAAATAGATACCTTTGGTATTGCATGAAACAAAGGTTATTTGTGATATCGACATGCATTTTGCGCTGTCAGGTTGAGGAACTGTAGAAGTTTCGATAGTACTGAGAAAGCATATTTAGTGCGTGAATTTGCCAAAACGAACTCCGTAACTGTTGCCCAACGACATTTTCGAACATGTTTTGGAAAACCACCACATACTAGACAGTCGGTCTACGATTGGTACAATAAATTTGAAACGACAGGGTGTTTATATAAAGGCAAAAGCCCACGAAGACCTCGTGTGTCAGAAGAAACAGTGGAACGTGTTAGTGCTGTTTGCCAACGAAGTCCACAAAAGTCAACAAGACGTGCAAATTTGGAACTACAAATTCCGCAACCAACTGTGTGGAAAATTTTACGTAAACGACTAAAACTGACGCCTTACAGATTGCAGTTGGCACAGCATCTACGTGAAGATGACAAGCTTAAACGTCAAGATTTCTGCAATGAAATGCTGCAACGTAATGAAGATGAGTTTTGCGAGCGGATAATTTGCAGTGACGAGTCAACGTTCCACATAAGTGGCAAGGCGAATAAACACAACGTCCGAATATGGGGGACTGAACCTTCGAGAGTGTTGGTGCAGCATTTGCGTGATTCTCCAAAAGTGAATGTGTTTAGTGCTGTATCTCGCACAAAGGTGTATGGTCCTTTCTTTTTTGTAGAAAACACAGTAACGGGAGCTACATATCATCAAATGTTTGGTTGATTCCTCAACTGCATGAGCACGAGGGGAACTTTATCTTCCAACAGGATGGAGCACCTCCTCACTGCCACCGTGTCGTTAGAAATTATCTGGACGAATCACATCCACAGCGCTGGATAGGCTGTACAACAGCTGACAACCGCGTTCTCGTACGGTGGCCACCAAGGAGCCCCGATCTTACACCGTGCGATTTTTTCTATGGGGATTTATGAAAGGCCTGGTTTATGCCTACCTGTCATCTATAATTGGCCTAGTTAGCGATTATTCAGTTTTATATTATGTTCGTTGTTTGGGTACAGGGCATATACTAAAAATTGTAATTTTTTATTTATAATTTAATTATTGAATATCTCCCATTGAAAAAGTTTTTTAGCCAGAAGATTGTGATTATCATCTCCAAACTGTGGCATGTAGTAATGAGATAATAACACGTTCAAATCACTGCTCGATTACCGTTATTACTTCATTAATTACCATTAAGAGAGCGCGTTTCCATCGAAATCTTCGGAAAGTATCTAACGCACTCGTGGGGTTTCTGCATTATTTGTCACTCAGTATAAATATTTCATTATTGTTATTCAGTAATTCTTGTTTGAGTTTATTCTGATATTATTTATACCTCTCACAGTCATGACTTTACCCCTAACTTTCCTTTACCGAATTCACAATTTATTACCACCATTTAGCAATAAAAACGGTAACAAAAGCGCATATTAAATGCCTGGCTAAGAGAAACATTATGTTAATCTATTATACCATCACAAGAAGAAACAAACACAGCAGACATAAGTAAACGTACAACCATTTTTCCGCGGC
This sequence comes from Protaetia brevitarsis, assembly GCA_004143645.1. Taxonomy (NCBI): domain Eukaryota; kingdom Metazoa; phylum Arthropoda; class Insecta; order Coleoptera; family Scarabaeidae; genus Protaetia; species Protaetia brevitarsis. The sequence continues at coordinate 76,469 of RXPK01001322.1, read as the reverse complement.
ATCCTCACAGTTCCTCATCATCACCACCTCGCACACATAAAACGAAATTATGCGTCCGCCTTATTCAGATTTACGGCAACCTATTTATAATTTTTGGCAATCGGCGCAGGAATCCGCCAAAGTTTCTCGTGAAACATCCGCAAGAGAAGACGAGCACCGATAAAGAGAATCGTGGATTCGGTAACACACAAATATGCAAAATGTATAGCGCGGTGCATCACGCGGAAGAGCGGTCCGTGACATGTTTGTGCGGCTGGTGTTGAAATTCCAAATAGACGGACGCGATTATTAAAATAAACTACGGCCGCTTAGATGTAATAAACATGGAATTGCGTTAAAGCTTTACGATGAGGGTTTCCGTACATATACTGGCAACCAAAAGTATTTATTTTTGCTGGTTGTAGTTATCGAAGTAATGTCTTAACTTGATGTAACACAATTACGTTTTTTTCATTAGAAAGATGAAGAACTACATGTTAGAGCTGGCAGAGAAGCAAAAATCCTTCCGATTACTCTCAATTAATCAGGAAGCCAGTTTCAGCTTCAAGATGCTAGCAGAAATGTAAGGTCTATATTACTGTAGAAGCAGAAAGTTAGACTCCCCGAAAACGAGTTTTCAGCCAACATTACTAATATGTTATCTATCTGAAGATATAGTCGATCATGCAAATCTTCCACCTCTGCCATCATAAATGAATTTGCCTTTCAAAGCTTGTTCAAACTCTAAAGTGATATGAAGCTGCAAAAACACATTATCGATGGTTGAGAATTCCTTCCCAATCTGAGATTTAAGATTATTAAGGAAAATGGGAAAACAGAAAATTTCTGTAAAAAAATATACCAGCAAATACCAGAATCATTAGAGTCAACAAGTGCAAATCATTGGTGCTACAAAATTGATTGCCTTGAGCGTCTGGCCTAACCAAGGTTCCTTTGAAAGCCTTTTGCAGTAGTCACTGAAAATCGTAATCCTAACATGGCATTCTTAAAGGGCAATAATTTGGCATTCTTTTCCCAACATCCAAGGGAAAAATGCCTAAACACTATTAATCGAAAAATACCACCAGGTGTAGCTCATGGTCGCAATTGTGGAAATCACCATACTAACAAGAGCAATGAAGGGGGAATAACACTAGAAATGGACTCACACACATTCGTGTATTCTCATTTTACACTCGGAGGAACGACTGGTGGGCTGAAACTAATGTCCATTTCTAGTGTTATTCCCCTCTCATTCCTCTTGCTAGTATGGTGATTCCTATAATAGACCATGAGCTCCGTCTGGTGGGATTTTTTTCTGTTAATTTTTACCCAAAACATTGTTGGTTATATGAAGAAGGTCGTTATTTATATTAGTATAATCAATGACAATGAATTCATATTAGCTATCCTTGTTTGAATGGTTTTTTGAAATTATGAGGATCCTCAAAATTCTTTCACCATATTCAGGGTACAGAGTAGGTATGTAAGTATTTTTGTGGCTCAGAAGAGAATTTTTTGGTTATATGTATACCTGTAGCGCAATAAACACAGTTTCCTGTAGAGGTCTATTTAAGCATTTGAATGTCTTACCATTAGCATGTCTGTATTTGCTTCAATTGATTGTTTTTCTTAACATAATAGAGACTTATTTACGACAAATTTAGTATCATATAATACTATGACAACCAGGCATTGTCATAGTTTTAATGTTACCCATTATAATGCCACGGGAAGTTCCACTACATAGAAATAAGTTAGATTTAAGAAAAGATGTATTCAGAGATTACAATCAGATTACCGGAACCTCGTCAGTACTTTTCGAGTACCGCGCTCGTGAGGGGATTGGCGACGAGGTATTGGCAATTCAGGTTGTGATCTCGAACACGGGGTTGTATAAATAAATTTAGTGAATGTAGTGTAAGTGGTGTTTTTAATAATTAACAACCCTCAACTTGCAGTTCCACGGTAAGTACCTTTTGGTAGTCTATATATTTATATATTAAAGAAGCGAGTAGCTCCAACCCCCAACCCTTACGCAAAGGGGCGCGACAGTTAGGAAAAGTCGCGACAATAAGCTTATTATATATTATTAAATATGTATGTATTTACTTCCGAAAATAATTTGCGTAGTTCGAACATTATTCATAAAAAAGCTTTACGTCTGTGTGTCGGTGCTATGAAGTCAACCCCTATAACTGCTCTGCAAGTAGAAACAGGAGAACCACCGTTATTTCTGCGAAGAAGGTATTTGGCCACAATATACATTGCTAAGTTACGAGGAAAGGATGTTGCCAACTTTAAAGAAAATAAATGCTTTATCATCAGAAGACTTAACAAACAAATACTGGGCCAGAAAGGAATCGCCTATGTTGGCATCAGCTTTTCGATTGATGGCTAGACTTGATTCACGTATATATTCCCACACAATACCAGGCATTCCATTTTATTCGCACCACTGTGCTTACAATATAGTTTTTCCCGATTACTTTGGCCAATCAAACCACGATCTACAATTGTTTACCTCAATTAGGTCAAAACTGAAGGAGGCATTAATTATTTATACAGATGGTGCAAAAAACAGAGGGATGTGGTTGTGCCTTTTATATCAACAGTTGTGGAGTACAGGTAAAGAGGAAGTTTAAACTTGATCCGGCGGCTGCCGTTTTCACCACAGAGGCGGTGGCAATTCTGGAAGGCTGGAAGTTTCCTACCAATTTACTGACGAATACCAAACATATAGTCATTATGTCCGATTCGGCCAGTGTACTACGGTGCTTAGAACATCGGAAACACCCTTTGAGTATACATCCTATTATTGTAGATATCATACGCACACTTAATGAATTAAGCATAAGATCTAAGCTTATTGAATTTTATTGGATTAAGGGTCATTGTGGTATTCATCCTCAGGAACGTGTTGATACATTGGCTAAGCTGGGTTGCGTAGATGGTAGCGTCTATGGTCCTATACTGGCTGAATTAGAATTACACAAGATTGCCAAACAGTCAGTGATAACGCAGGAGTGGGACAAATATTGGAGGAGTGCCTATTCTGCACACATGACCACAGCCATGTGAATTATATAGAGTCGATCCAACTCTAAAATACATTTCAAAAGTATTGAATAGGACAAAAGTTGCCTTTATACTCAAACCTGAGCGATCTCAATCGTATACCAAGCCTAAGCCATACCAACTCATAATTCTATCATGATTTATACTGAACGCTATGGAAAAAAACTGCTAGAAAAATGTATTAGAAAAATATCTAGAGTTACACTCTAATGAACATGCTTACTGCTCAGGAGAATCATATGATAGTGCTTTGTGTTGGTATATACCTCAACGTTGCGTTAGAGGCAATTCTAAACATATGTGGAAGGAGCATTTCTTTCCACCTTCTTGAAATCAATGATAAGAGATTTGAGTAGCCGTGGTGTCAAAAACACTATTTATAAATGGATGGAAGCCATGCTAGAAGAAAGATAGATTGGAACATTGTTAATGAGTGAACAATGCTGAGTTGTTGATGCGCAGAGGTTGGCCGCATGGGGGAGCTCCTGTAGGATTTTATGATTGACACATTACTTGTAACCCTAAATAACACAAGCTACTATACCCAACCAGCGACACGCAGATAATGCAATACTCATAATAGAGGAAAATGCGAGCGTTATCCCATAACTTATGCCAATATGAAACAGAAGGATGGTGTATAAAGAAAAGCCGCTAGATTAGTCCTGCGAAAGTAATACCCTCATTACAAAAAGAAAAAAGTTAAATGGCCTGAAACAACAAACTCATAATGAAATAGTACGATTTAGTCAAGTTCTTAGGAATGATCAATGACTCGAAGACATGGAATAGGCATCTTGAATGGGTGACAAATATAGTAAAGCAGCCTTGATGGACATTAAACTGATCTGTGACTACGTAAGCGCCCTAAATGGGCAAGGTGGTTCGTTGGAGCAATTAAAAAAAAACATCAATGATTGGATACATAATCAGTCCCGAGATTGGTGGCAAAAATCACTGAGACAGAGACAGGGAAAGGAATTTCTAAAGGGCAAAGGTCTGAATTTACTAATGATGTACTGAGTCAAAATGATAGTAGGTCTGCTGACTGCCATTGTCGACTAAATATGCATATATATAGGCTGGTAGATGACGCTACTTGCAGAATCTGCCAAGAGGAAGAAGAAACACCATTTCATGTGCTGTGCCAATGTGACGGCCTGGCGAGGTTAAGGTTTCTAGCAATGGGCGTGGAGAACCCCACAGCTAGTAACTACACAAAGAAGTTGCTCTCAAAGAAAATAAATATGCCTAATTAAGAGGACTAAATTAGAGAGCATCTTCTAGGAAAAAGAATTTACTAAAGATGTGCTGAGTCATAATGGTAGTAGGTCTGCTGACTGTTACTGCAGACTAAATAGGCATATATACAACATAGGTTGGTAGATGACGGTAGATGAAGAAAAAACGCCATTTCATGTGCTGTGTCAATGTGACGGCCTGGCGAGGACAAGGTTTCTAGTAATGGGCGTGGAGAACCCCACAGTTAATAGCTACACAAAGAAGAAGCTGTTCTCAAAGATAATAAATATGTCTGATTAAGAAAACTAAATCATAGAGCATCTTCTAGGAAAAAGGGAATCACAATAGATCTGAAAAGATAGCGGTGGAACAAGTTCGTATGCCCCCCATCCTAATTTAAAATTGGAAAAAAATGGAAAAACATTGGGATTGAAGCCACGCATGATGTACTAGAACATACAGAAGTGGTAAGACCCACGTTAGTCTATGGCTGACTAATTTGACCAAGGCTAGATAGAAGCAGGAAATTACGAAATTCGCAAAGATACAGAGGTTAGCTCACTCTTGCATAATTGTTCAATGAATAGAAAAGTCAGCTAATGGAAGGGCGTTAAGGAAGAATTCCGCTATTATTAAACTTACGTATTTGCTGGGTCGCAAACAATTAATCACCAGATTCTAAGGCTGTGAACAAAATCGGTGTTAGTTTTCGAATCAATCACTATATTTTTGCAAAGAAAAAAAAGGACTCGATGACACATCTTCTGTAACGTATTAAACGAGGCAATTAGCAACCTAATCCAATGAGGCGAAGATTATATTCGTGTAATGAATATATTGTTATTAATAAATGGTTTTGGCATCTACGATATTGCTTCACACTTAATATAAATTAAAATTAATCATCTCTTTCTGCAACAGTGTGACAATATATACAAATATTAGTTTCTACGTATCGTAAATTCTGGTGTTTTTACATTTATCAGTTTTGCAAACTGCGAAATTTTCGAAAGGATATTTTTGAGCCGTTGCCAGACGTTTTATTTAGCAACGGTAATTGTAAATATGGTCAGGGTACGTTACACACCTGACGGCCTTGCGTATCAAATGTTTGCGCTTATAAATCGATATTTTTAAAACATTCCAAGGTATGTACAAGAAAAAAAAAAAGCAGAAAGTAACCTGTAATTAGATTATGCTGTCAATCCTTAACTGGAAATGAACACGTGTATATAGCATACATATACACTTAAAATCACGTTCAAACGGGTGGAATACGTGCCAACTTAATAATAGCCCATCGAATAGGTAATAAAATCTCTTTATTTAACGATTATTTCACTATAAGCAGAAAAGTGATGGGGAGTGACGAAAATAGTAAATCACAAATGGTAGTTCGGACGTAAAGGTTATTTTAAACTAGCATAGATGTCGCTGAGTTGAAATTTTAAAAAAAATAAACCGAAAAATTTAAAAATTAGGGTAGGTTAACACAGAAAAAAAAGTGCACATTTTTACCTGGTATTAGGGGCACACCTGATCGACGCGATTACACAAATACTATCTATACGCGACAAACCGAAAAACAGCACACACAGCAAAATACCTGAATAGGTTAAATACAAACGCTAAAAAACTGCCCGCGCTATTTTCCGCGAAACTGAATATTTGAAAATGGAAGAGAGGCACGGACCAGTGTTACCACAGCGCCGGCGCGCAAGGGTACCTGATAACTTGACGTCCGCTAGCGTAGTGTGACGTATCGTGCGCTGTTGGGGCGGCCACACTATTTGGTCGAGCAGAGGTCTTGGCGCGCTGTTTGCGATACCTGAGGAAAACCGATGTGACTCATCGTGTCCTGCTGACTGATACGTTCAATTGGGTCTACGTTTTTTTTTGCGTACTTTTGCGTAAGCATGCTCGTGCGATGATATGAGAACGTAAATTTGGAAATGGAATTTTGTGAGAACTGTCGAAGTAGGTAGGCGGGGTGTAAAGTATCGTTAAGGGTGCTTTCCACCCTTTGGAGACAGCGGGAGAGGGGTTTACTATGGCAGGAATTCGAAAAATTCACATCATTCATTCTGAAGTATAATGCATTGCATGAAAACTGAAACAAGTGAACATGAAACTTATCGTAAATAGAAAATAGCAAACAAAATACTCTAGAAGTACGGGAGTGTAAAGATCGATTGGAAAGGCGCATGAAAAAGGTTAATAATAAACAAATTTGAAAAAACCACCATTTTGTACATTTGCTTATAATTTGGAATCTTTAACACGAGATATTGAGGGTTGCGTATGCTGTTTTGACGATATTCTTATTTGCGGTAGAAATACACGAGAATATTTAAAACAATTAAACAAATTGACCCCGGATAAATGCACTTTTTTCGCAATTACAATCTGTATTGTGAATGATTAACTATTATGGCAAATTTGTTTCCAATTTATTACCAATATTGCATCCACTTTATCAGTTATTGAAGTTTGCAACAATGTATTCAAAAAGATATTTTGGTACATTATAATTCGGAAAATCCACAACTGATGCAAGCCTGCATTTTGCTTCATATTTTACCCAACGGTCAAGAGCGGCCAGTAAAGTACGCATCGCGACGAGTTTCATCGGCCGAAAAAGGTTATGCACAAATTGAAAGAGAAGGTTTATCTATTTGGATCGTGTAAATTTAATCAGTACCTTAACGGTAGAGAATTTACTCTAGTTAGCTATAATAAACCTTTACATGCAATTTTAATCCTAAAAAGGGTATTCCTCAATATTCTGCGAACAGATTTCGTCGTTTGCTTAAAATAATTATAGACACAAATTATGCCATCTGGTCACGTGCGAGTAATCGATGGCTAAAATAAACAATAAAGGAAAAGTATATATACCGACAATCGTTCCGAAAGATAATCCCCTTGATGTTATGCGACGAAGATGTCGCAACCTTTTCAGCTAGATTTACATTTGCAGTGTTTAGCTTTATAGTTTCTGCAGAAAAATTCAATAACAAAATAATTCTTGGAATCTACACACGCAGTGGCTGGGGCAGTGGCGTACCGCAAAATCTTGGGCGCTCCACGCAAAATTTTATCTGGGGCCTCTAGCTTATTGCAATATGTTTATAAAATATTGGTAACAATACTATCTGAGGGTCTCTCAGATGGCTGAGGGTGTATTTTACGCCACTGATGAGGGGATGGTTGGCGGAGGAAGGGAGTCGATGGTGGGAGGTAGGTAGCCGTTGGTTATGGTGGGGACAATTGGTAGTGGTAGGAATCGTTATTGATGGTAGGGGGGAAGGAGAGCTGGCGGACGAAGACGGGAAACTGGAGGGGGTTGATGGTGAGAGTAGTTACCAGCGATGAGGCTTGTTGGTGATGGTGGTGGACGTAATTGGCGGTGGTTGAGATAATTTCTATTCCAGTGCTTCCAAAAATGCCTATACATTAGCATTATCTGTTCATATTGCTTGAAAGAGCTGAATTGAACTTGAGTAACATCTATTTGTAGCACAGCAGTCATAGGATTCTTCCCAATTAAGAAATGTCCCGGTGTAAGAACCGTGAAATAGTTGGAATCATCAGAGAGAGGATAAAGAGGGCGTGAATTTAGGATGGACTAGATTCGATAACATAACGTCAAACATTTTTCAACAGTCAGCACATGGTTTGATACAACCTTCTTCAAATGCCTCTTTAAGCTCAAAGACTTTACCACTGCTTCGTGCAATCCACCAAAATGCGGTGCTCCATGAGGTATGAATTTTCACGTTATGGAACATTCTTTTAAAAACTTTGCAGATGAAGAATCGTTAAAATAATCTATGACGCTCTTGTATGCGTTTTCTAACTCTGTGTTAGCCCCAAACGAACGTCTTTGCATTATCGGAATACAATTGAATAGGTAAACTACGTCTAGCAACAAATCGTTTTAAACAGTTTAGAAAACTAGCACATGTTAAAACCCAAACTAGCTCTAAATGAACTGCTTTGGAAGTAAAACATACAAATACGCAAACATAAGCTTTCACTATTCTTTTATTTCTAAGTTTAGTCTCCTTCATAGAAAAAGGACCAGCAAAGTCAAGTTCTGTGTACAAAAATTGACGTGAACAAGTTGAACAGTGCGATTTTCGGTAAATCAAAGATTTGTAATTGAATTGCTATCCGTGAATACTTAAAACATACAATACACGAACGCAAAATGCTCTTAACAGTAGATTGGCTAGAGACGTTACGATATCAGATAGTGACGTATATAAAGGTATGTACGCACGACTTTTGGTGAACTGCACTTCTAGCTTCTATTTCACTGATCTTCAGTCAACTGCGTGGGTTACTTAGATCTTCCTATATAATATCCCTAATAATCTAAGAAATATTTTCAATCTTCTTATTTCTTAGATTATTTGCTGACTTGCCGATTTATCCGGCTCAAAGGACTTAAACTTTTGTTGGTTGGTAGTTGATGGTGGTGAAGTTGGTGGTAGCGAGCGTAGTTGAAGGAGACAGGTAGTTGGTGATGATAGAGTTGGGGAATAGTTGGTAGTGGGAAAACGTAGTCGGTAGGAAGGTGATAGTAGACGATAGTGAAGGTGGTTGGTTGGGAGACAGGAGAAGACAATTGGCTAGGGAGGTAACAGTTGGGAGGTAGTTAGCGACCCTAGTTTGGGGTGGTGGTGGTAATTGGTGGGCGCTGGTAATTGTTTTTTAACAGTTCCACAGGCAAGATGCAATTGGCCTTTACATCCTGTGTTGTCAATTAGGGCGCAATTTTTTTACACTCCTGCAAAAATATCTTTCTTTCACATACAACCTATTGAATAACGACAATATTCTTCTAATTGAAATACACTATGTATATACCTATAGTTCTTCTTTACTATTGGCTGAATTTCTGTGGTGCGTACTTATAAGTCAGTCTGACACGACCATAGGGCGTTCCCGTTATCCCCCAAAAGAACCCCATTCGGATATAATTTAGCCCAAATACGTAAAACTCATAAATATCTTTATAACTGGTGGCAGATTGACTTTGATTCCGTAGACCAATAAAAAAAAAAGTATGAATGGTGGATTCACCTTTCTGTGCACCTGTCTGGCGTTTAATAACAGCTATTGATCTGTGAAATGAATATACGAGAGCGTATAGATCATCAAAAGTACTGTGTTTAAAAGAGTTACTAATAAAACGACTCATCTTGTGCTTAGCATGGAACCGGTGCCAAATTTCTATGTGGGTTATAAAAAACGGAATAATTATAAATTTTGTGGGGACAGAGAGTGAATATAGGTCGTCGGGATTATAATTTGAATCTATCGCCAAGGTCACACGGATTGAGAGCATACGTAAATAATATACCTGTTCGTTGTTTTGCAAATTAGAAGTCTTAAGACGACTTTTGTTAATGGATAATCCAGTAGTCAGTAATGGAAGTTGTGGTTATGCAATATGTATGTAAATCTACTTACTTCCTGGTTGTCCACTTCTTTTCCTATTCTCTTCTTCTTCCAGCATTCGTAAAACGGCGGAATTTTGAAGATTCGCCGGCTTATTTGCCATGGGATTGTTAAAATCGATCCTGAAAATTAAAAATATATAAATTTACTTAAATTCAGTTTTACATTAACAATAATATCTTACAACAAAAAAGAAGGAACACCCTTGCTACTACTTTGTGAAAGTAATTTTTGTTATCACTTAAGTTAACTACAAAATTTAAATGTCCATTCGGAATTGAATTTACACTTTATTTGATAAAATTTGATAAAACCTTGGATTTTGGATTTAACCACTTAGATCAAAGCACTTCTATTGGCTTGAGAATATTACATATACTTGAAAACAGAATTGCAATTTCTGATTTACTTAATTATCAAATAAACTAAGACGCATTTATGGGAGTTCCACAAGGAACGGTGCTAGGTCCTACATTACTTATCCTTTTTAGCATGGCAATTATTTGATTCATTTTCTTCTGAATGATAGGACGGTATCACAGTGTCTTTGGTAATAAGGAATGCGCGTGAAAAGTTCAAATTAAAATTGGTTCTTCTAAAATAACCAAGTTGATTAAAATCAGCTCTACAAATTTATGTTGTATGACAAAAGTATATTTTTGTTTAGTATTAAGGCAAGAAAAGAGGCTGATTTGATCTTGTTAATCTGTTATGAAGCTTAGCAATGAAATGAAGAAAACTCCTTACTTAAAAAAAATTACAAGCGGTTTTAATGATTCCTGTACTTATGAATATAAAATAAATTTAAAGTATCTAGTTTAAAATAAGCTCCTTCAATATTTTTCATTATCTAATTCATAAGTTCTACAGTAATATGCGCCCATCTAAGCACACGACATGCAACAAATAATGATTATAACAATAATATTTACTAACAATAATAAATTGTTGTGATGTCAAAGTCATGGCCCACCAGATAGAAATTAATCGACAGTTTGATAGCCGTAATAAATAAAAAGAGTAATTTAAGCGAAAACTGCTGAAGATGGCTATAGGGAATGTTGCAGCAAATCGATATAGAATTTAATTCTACATCCAAAAATACAAAGATATACAGAATGTTCTATTTGAAAGCATTAAGTTTTGTAACTTTCAAAATTCTTTGATATGTCACTGATTTTTAAACACTCTGTATAATGCCATTGGAATTTTTTACTACGTTTTGCTAAAACGATGTTAGTACTAGCTAATTTTAAAGTGGGAGACTTTGAAAGCATTAAGTTTTGCAACTTTCAAAATTCGTTGATATGTCAGTAATTTTTAAACACTCTGTATAATGCCATTGGAATTTTTTACTACGTTTTGGTAAAACGATGTTAGTACTTGCTAATTTTAAAGTGGGAGACTTCTGACACGTAAACCAAGTGTAAATTAATTAATTACATACAACAATAATGTAAATGTCAAAATTTTAACAAAAATTGTAACAACTTAAAAACAGTTGAAGATTGATGTAGGAAGCCACTTGCGTGGAAAACCCTGTACAGGGGGCAATGATTTCTTACTTGGTTTTTATGGTTTTTATTTTTCAGATTACTATCCCTGTAGAATAGAAAACAATGTAAGAAGCTTTTCATCTAGTCTTTTTATTTCGTTTAATGCAAATATGATGTGATGTTGTAAATGGTGCTATAAATTTCTTTGTCTTTGTATTGAATTAATAGCTTACATAGCTTGTAACACGTTCTGTGTCTATACCAATCACAATACTTGGTAATTACTTATTCTTGTAGACAAAATTAACCGATTCCTATAATCCAATAAATGTTTCGCGAACATTTTAAAATATTCTTTGGACGACCATAATTAAATGAACGCATTATAAGTTTAATATGGTCCATTTATAAACGGTCAATATGTCATTCATGCATTAATAGTTCGGTTGATCGTGTTATATCTGTATACAGCTCATTTTTTTTGTCTTTTGTAGTTACCAATGTTTATTAAACATCAAAGAACAATAGGTTATAATTTTAAACTTATGATAAATTCATACGAAGAAACCAATTATTATCGTTAGAAGGAGAAATTGATATTCGAGCCTACTAAAGAAAATTAATTAAGCACTTATAAATATTTAGGTCATCCATACTCGTGTATGATTGATAGCCTACGTATACTTCATGCATATTATGTTTACATAGCAATATCCTGCTAATAGAAATTTATTTCCAATCCGAATGGAAATCATCACTGGCTATTCCCTTTCGTTGTTTCGTTTGTTCTTGTTTAATTTATTATTGGCTGATAAAATAGAATTTGTCGATCTTGTTGAACTAGCTGGAATATGATACCAAACCATTCAAGGAAGTTATTTTAATTCTAAGTGCTAAATATAAATTTACTTTACTATCTTTAAAATTGTGATGCAACACAAAATAATTGAATTGAAAATATTCGTATTATCCTCTTAAATATTAAAAATAAACATTTTGTATTTTTACCGTCCATACTTCTTGTAAATACGGATCATTTCAACGATATTAATAAAAAAAATATTTGTGCCAAATCGTCATTCTTTACCAAGGTCCAATGTCGTTATAATTGCCCTAGTTCGCATGACATAATATCTACTAACTCTAATGTAAAATGACAGTTGCGTCTCGCTATTGTCAACACAGATTTAGAAAATTTATTTGGCGACACGGAAAAATATTGCGTTACAAAAGAAATATTTATTCTAAAAGTTTTGACATGATAAATAAGGGTGATTTACCTGTTGAATTATTATAAATTTGTCATAAAACATGTTAGATGTAAAATTAAATATGTATTAGAGCTGACAGTGATATTAATTACCATATGTACGATAAGGTAATTCCAAAATATGCAAAATGAATTGGAAAAATCGCATTTTTTTGTCAATATTTTAATAGAAAATATTAATACAGTATAAGTTGTTTTAACATCATCGGTTACAGCGGCAACTGGGCCTTCATAATCGTCTTGGTCCTTGGAATTATATATAGTAGACAACTGAAAAAACATTGCATGTAACTCATGAAATAAAAGATTTTGCTAGGATGAATTTTTTTTTATTGACATATATTGTACATATATTTTTTTATTTTATTTGAAACGTTACGACATAATATCTTTAGTCTTCTTCAGTGTAGTATCTAAATTTAACAAATTCAAAAAAAAAAAAAAATTATTTGATCATAATTCAACAATTGCTCTTCAAATAGTTATTTGCCTTAATTATCTTGTAAAAGTTATTCTGTTCCACACCAATAGAACTTGTCAAGAGTGAATTATAGTAAATTAAGGTTTTTATATGAATGTTGTGTTACAACTTATCACAATAAAGTATATTATTATTATTAGAAGACAAGACAACACAACACATTAAAATTGTTAATTTAAAATACATACTTTTTCTGTTGTATTGGAAATCTTGATGTATATTTTAAATATGTGTTTAAAATATACATCAAGATTTCCAATACAACAGAAAAAAACTAAATACTATTTATTGTAAAACCTTTTTTGTGTAGTTTAAAGTTTTTTTAGTTCTATATTTATTTGTGCAATTCTTAAAAAAAATGTTGTACAGTAGGATTTAAATATTTATAAATGGTTATAATTTACTATAATTTATAATCCAGATATATCAATTCCATCAATTTTTATCGTGTTTTTATGTAAAACATTTCCAATACACATATTGCATCATGTTTTCTGTCTTTAGTTAAAATAGTGGTTTTTTTCATAATGAAAGTTGTGTTGACAGTCTACTTCGTGTTTTTTTAAAGCGGTTACATTACTAGCAGATTTGTGTCTTTGTAAACGGTTCTTTTAAATATTGTATGTTGTATCCAATATATGTGCCGTTACAGCCCTTGCTTGGGATGTTATAAATTAAGTGAATATTTTTTGAAAATGGAATTTTGGCCTAAATTTTTGAAAAAAAAAGGATATTGTCTTTTTTTTTTATGAGCATTATATGTATATATTGAAAGGTTTAAATATTTTGTTTATTTGTTTTGACAAGAAAAGAAACGTAAGGTATTGTGATATATTCAGTATTAGTGTTTAATTCTTGTGAGTTGCTTTTTTTTTATTTAGTATCATTGCATTAGTACTATATACGTATAATCTCTGTTTTATAATTTTATTGACGAAAAGCTCTGGATAATTATATAAAATGTATTTAATTTTTTTTTTTTTTCAAAAGGGTCAATGTTCTGGTTTAGTCAATTTAATAGCCATATCTGTCAAGGTAATAGCTACACTTCTTTTACATTATATAGGGTGTGTTGAAAGGAAATTTGCATATCTATCAGCAGTGGTATTTATTAAACCATTTTGTAGAAATTCTTGAGTTGTTTTTTTTTGTAAAGTTAAATCTAAAAAAATTAAGGCAGTTATTATTTTCAACTTCTAGAGTAAATTGTAACTATGGATGGAAACTATTAAAAGTTTCTAAAGTGTACTGAATTTTATTTTTTGGTATTAGATACTGCAAAAATGTCAAGATATCTTTAAAATAGTTTTGGTTTATAACAACAGTTTCTACTGGATGATTAAGGTAAATAACTATTTAAAACCCCATACTTGAATCATAATTACCCTGATCTCTTTTTTCAATTTGTTCAGTTTAGATACTAGTGAAAAAGGCTAAGAAAATGTTTAAATATTTAGAATAAAAAAATAAAAAAAAATATATAAAATATACAGGGTGTCCCACCGAACTGGGACATTCGATTTTTTTGAACTTCTAGTGGAAATTTGATTTTGAAACTTGCCGTATAGACATGGCCTACTGTGATCTATTTAACGAAAATACTTTCAACTTTATAGCACTTTCGGTATACAGGATATTGATATCAACTTTTTTATTTTAAACAGAATGGCATAATTTTAGTTCGGTGGGATAGCTTGTATAGGTATGTAACAATATATGTTAATAAAAAAGTCGAATATCCAAAGAAAACTGTTTAATTTCATAGATTCTATTACTCGGGCTATCAGTACGTGAAAAAAACAATTATCACGGATTGCATACAACGGCATCAAATTTTGATGAAACTTTTTTCGATAATTTTCCACATTGAATAGGGATAAATATATAGAAATTTAAAGAAAATTTCGAAATGTTAGAAATTTTCCCACAACACATGTACTTTACGAGAATATTGCTGGGAAAATTTCTATTTCTTAGAAAAAAGTTTCTAGCATTGTAATATTACTAAGAAAAATATTAATATCTCTCAGGAGAAACTTCGAAATTTCTTAAAATTTGGATTTTTTTTTGGAAATTTATTTTTAATATTACTGTTTTCTCTGAAAACGATCAAACTATTTCATTAATATAACATCTTTTACTACAATAAATTACTTTAACAGCAAAAAATGTTTGTTTCGACAAATCATATTATTAAGTACGACTTTCTTAAAGAAACTATTTATTTTATACAAAGTCAGTACAGTTACAGGAAAAGTAGTAGATTTACGTCAAAATTTTATTAAAAAACTATAAATCATCGTCATGATGTTATATATATAACAATAATATACAAAATAATTATATTTGCCTCTCCGTCCAGAAACACTCATTTTGCAGTAATTTCAAAGCGGTAGAAAAACTATATACCGTTTTCCTGCCTAGGCAGGCAAAAATGTCACTAAAGGTTGGTCACACTAGATTCCACATGACAGACGTGAAATAAATTGTCATTAAGCTACTGTTTAACCATGCTAAGATGAACTGGTGTCTTCATTGCACTTATTATTGATAAATGGATATTAAACTAGAAGGAAAATGACAGAAAAAGACTTATTCTCGGAAACGTCAAAATACTAAAGTATGTAACATGTGTGCCAACTTGTACTGTCAACTCCCTAGTGTCAAACTTTCTTTCCTATTTTCGATTCAAAATTAAGATTTGTCGGCCCAAAAAAACATTGTGCATCACACGGCCAGAATCTCTTTTGCGAGTATTCGTACTTGTAACACAATTATTATACTCGCAAAACTGTAGTTTCTAGCCTAGTGATACAAATAGCTACTTCTTGCCCACATAGCAAATACGTTAAACATATTCTACAAGTACAGAAATTGCAGTAAAGATGGCGATTCTCTTATTTCACCACACTAATTTTCTAGACATAGCTATCAAATATTTATCTAATACTTGCCAGGTAAATATTTGATTGCTGATAGCATAAGATGGCTCTTGTTTTTTTTACGAATAACCGGCAAATATGGAGGGACAACGGGTAACTGACGTGCAGTGGTTTTAGAGTAAGCATTAGAAATTTTTATATTTTATTTGTCTTTTATGCATTTAATTCCATTTAAACTCTACCAGAGCACTTTTATTTCGACGCTATTTTCCTTTTTGTTAGGAAAAAAAAATCAGAAATACTGAGCTTTTCTTTGTAATTTTAGTTTTAAACAAGAAAAACTTCTATGGACGTTATCACTATTTTAGAAATCCTGGTTGTGAGTATTCGTAGACTACATAAGAAAATCATGGAAAAATTATGATTTTCGAAATTTCACTATGATTAGTTCAAGCTATAGGTTTGTTTGTTTGTCTGATCTAAGCAAATCCGAGGAATTTTACGGGTTTGTTTGTATTTTAGAGCGTGATTTGTGCGTGTTTGTTTGTTTAGAGCAAGCAAATCCAGATCACAAAGAGGTTGCTCTTCCTGCTCGCGGTCCGACGTCCGAGCAATTACGAGCAATTTGTGTAACATAACCTACTCGCACTAACACCTTGTTGTAAACTGTCATTGGTCGCATTCAGGGAAGCTCAGCGCTGCAGCGCTGAGATGTTAAACTTCCCTGAACGTACAAAAATGACATAATTTTTACAGCGCTTTCTTCAAGCGGTCAGCCACTATTGCAGCGTATAATGTATATGCTGCATCAAAGCGCTTAAAGCAAGCGTAAACAAATACTTAACCTACAAAAGCTCTGTTGTGTGTTCTATGGTTCTATGGGAAACAGTTATGGCAGGTAAAAACGTAAATTCAGTACTAATAGAGTTTGAAAATGAAGTATACAACTTGGAAGTGACATCAGAAGAAGAAAAAAAGGATTAATGAGGGTAAGTTTTATTTTTAAAAAAACGTTTATTTACAATAAAGTGAGCAAAGTTGAATTTTATATGAAACTGTTTATATTTGACAGATCCTGATTATGCTTATGCTTTCTGCTTACGAAGGTTGAAAAAAGCAGGAGAGAGTACAAGCACAGAGATAGAGGAATCAGAAGTAGCAGGAGAGCAGATACACCAGTTGCATATATAGAGAGGAAGAACAGAAAGAATCTGGTTACATATATAGAGAGGAAGAACAGAAAGAATCTGGTTACATATCGAAAAGAAATGATTGATATAGAAAGAGCTAGAGTAGCTATAATAAGAGAACTTAAGAACAGTGTTGGCGAAAATAATGAAATTAGTGAGACAAATGGTTGCTATTTCAGTCAGAAAGGAATGAATTGCTTAAACAACTAATAAATAAATAAAAAGTTTGAAAAAACCGCAGCATTGTTATTATTATTATTATACTTCAACATATTTTTTATTTAATGCATGTAAACTTAAAGCTAGAAAGCAGGTTTTCTTCTGCCAGCATATCCCTCAACTATATCATCATTTTCTACAATGCCTAGGACAAAATTATTTATTGTAGCAATATTGTCAAATATTACATCGTCTTCAATAAGTATTGCCATTAAAATTTCTTCCTCTTTGTTCTCCATAGCAAATTTATATATGATACACACTTACGTTAGATATATCTTACATGTCAAAAGAAAACAACAAAAACACGATTGAACACCATAAAAATAACCTTTCAACTTGTCAACTTTTCAAGTTGCGCCCATTAGTGTTTTATGTCATTCAGGCAACATGCAGCGCTGCAATAAAGCGCTGTTTCTCAGCGCTTAAACGCATTTTTTCCCTGAATGCGACCATTTGTAAATGTAATCTGACTTATAACTGCATCGAATATGCACGAAATAGATAATATAACGATACCAATGTGATTGATGTAAAGAACGATCATTATATTTTAAAAACTTAACTTGGTAGATACATAAATACTAGTATATGAATGCATTTTTATTGTAGTCTAGATTCATTAATTTGAAAAATTATTTTTACTTTTCCTGTTCATAATAGCTGTGACAATCTGACAATAGTAAATAATAAAATTAAGGTTATATTGCAATCGAGCGCGTTTGTTTGTACCATCTTTAAATCCAACGCTCTCAAGTTACTCTGAAGACGTCAGTAGATACTGCTCCAAGCACACAAACAAACAAAGCTTTATATGAAAAGAACCTTAGAAAAATTGTGTACTTTTACAATTTCTTGGTGTTATGTTAATTGCAAAACAAATATTCGAATTTTTGGTGACCTAGAAAACTAAAACTAATAAGTCACATATTTTCGGACTCAGAAAATTACGTAAAATCTTAATATGGCAAAATATGGAAGGTGTTCCATTTAAAATTTTAAATTTGACCATATTTCCGGAAAAAAAACCGGAAGAGACAAACGGTAATAAGGTATAAAGATTGCAAGGTCCTCCTAATTATTACAGCTAAAAGCAGAAATTCATTCAGTTATTCATTTGTTAGTAATAAGATTAAAAGTTAAATAATTCAAAAATTAATGTAAATAATACATTTCGGATTTCATTAAAAAATATTAATAAATAAAAAAGTTATGGGCAGGGACACCCGGTATAGTTTATTTATTTACATAAGTAAACTTCTAACTTCTCAGGTTTTCCTACTAAAAGAAAAATTACTATAGAGAAATATCGTTTGTAAGTTTGACATCGAACTTTATCCACAATAAATACTTGTATAGAATTCGCGTTTGACAAATTTATTTTAGTATCCCATTCTTTTTGGGAAATCATTTTTTTTCTAATAAAACAGTAATTGGCGAATGCGACACCATCTATTTACGAACTACTGAACTAACGAACCTTCGTGTCATGGTGGCCACACTCATCCTGAAGCCGAGCAAAACCGAAGCGGCACTTTACTTAATCCCGAAAAGAAAAAGTGTCCGAAATTCGCGCACCGGCGTTTATTCGCAAACTTGTTCGTATATCGTCTTCGAAACCGTTCGAAATCGTCTACACGTCTCGAAGTATATCGCGATACTAACGCACCTAACCACCACCAAAAACGCCTAGCAGTCAGCCACCATTTCCCGCACTTTACGGCAGGAGGAATCACAGAAGGCGGGTACGAATTTGCTGATTCACGACGACTCCGCTTCCAGAATTAGAACGTTACGCGCAAAAAAAGTCGAAAGGCAAAATGAAAATTTCTTTCGAATAACTCCAACTTTCCGCAACATTCGCCAAAAAATATTCCATTAGGCGCATCGTTAAAAATATTTGCGATACGAAACAATGAACAGACGAAGCGGTATATTGTATTGTGTATCGTCGCATAAGAATCCTCTGATTAATCGTCGCCCGTGACTGCGTGGTGGATATAAATTTAATTTTTACGTGTAAATAATGTCAGTATCGCTTTTTACAATGGCAACTGCCCCGCTCTATCCGAACGATCTATAAATATAACCAGAGATGATTCAACGGTTCGGACGAATGTGTCTATTCGGGATATTCTCGCTCCCCCCGATGCTATTTTATGAATGCCGAGACTGCTTTACGATGTTATGAGGCGATAATTTGGGTTAAATATGTGAAAGAGAGGGCTACAAGAAAATATGAATGTTTACATCGTCTACAGGTAGTGCTGCAGAAAGGAGTACTTTTGCAGTACCGTAGAGTGGGGCAATTTTGATCGCATGGGGTAAAATCGATCATTCCTGATTTTACGGCAATTATTTAGTCTGGCATCTATGGAAAGGATAAGAAAGTTTTGCAACACAGTCATTTAATAAAATTTGTTTATATCATAGATAACTAACTGGCTTTTTAAGTATTGCATTAAAGTTTCCTGTGTTAAAAAAAATAATTTCCGATGGAATGATAACGAGTAATATTTCATACAGACGGAAACAAACTACTACTGGGGAATCCCACTAGGACTAAGCGAATTTTCGAAAAGGGATGAGGTGAAAAGAATCAATTGTCATTCATTCTTCAGCGTTTCGTTTTTTTTACTTTATGAAAGTGTTGGAATAACAAAAGAGTAAGGGGAAAAACACCTCATGGGGTAATACCGATCAGTTTGAAAAGTAAAAGAACAAAGAACATGGTCATAGAACAACGTAGAAATATGACATACTCATGTTTCTACGTTGGTTTTATTGAAAATTATGGTGAGAAACTATAAAAAAAAAAAGTATGGCCTGGCGAGAGACAGCAATATAACCCCAAATACCTCCAAAGCGCTATCAGGACAGTAAAATAGAGCACTTCATCCATTATGAAAGCATCAGAAAACAATGGGGTGCCATATTCATTACCCTGTAATTAGCGAAAGCTGTTGGGGGATGCGAAGGCATGAATTATTATCATTATTATTATTATTACTTCAGAATACTTTAAAGAACCGGTAGTTTCTAAGGAAGAGATAAGATGACTTTTGTATTTCTCCAAGTTGACGAAATTTAGGAAATTTCCAAAAACCAAATTATCCAGCTGGTCATAGAAGGGGAAGCTACGTTTTTGAACTGAGAGGGAAGCGCGTTGAATGAAATTTTGTTTAGTTTAGTTTATTGAATTATTATAGTTTATGTCATTATTTATCTGTTTGCATTTCTATAAATCATATTTTCTGTTATTTCTGTAAGTTTCCTTTTTTTAAATTAAAATTTTTGTTATTGGATTTACCTCGTGTAGCTTTCAAATCGGTTTTTATAAGAAAATAGATGGGTGATAGGAATTGCTCCCTATTATGGGGCAAAACCGATCACGCTTGATGTATTCAAAAAAATAGTTTTAATACATTGGGTTAATATACATGATGGTATATGTAGCTAAAAGATGGTTTTTTCATTTTTTTTCGATCAATAATAATAATTGCAGCTCAGAAATAGCACATAAAACTGATCCGAATTGCCCCACTTTACGGTAGCGTAGGACACGGGATTAGAAATTTATAACTGACTGTTTCAAAATGAATTATATCTAGGTGGTTCTCCTGTAAATTATGATATCATATTTTACAGGAGAAATTGATGATAAATTTTGACAGTGACACGTGAATAACTTATTATTCACCTGTCACTGTCAAAATTTATCGTCGAGCGATGTGTGATGAAATTAATAACAAATACAATTGGATTATTGATTTATAAGATAACTTTAAAAATGGTATATTAATTTATAATAATTGCAGAAATTTTATTTAGTTATAATTTATAACAAGTGTTTCAAATGGTCACCATTCTATTGAATGCATAATGCAATACGACGTTTTATGTTGTCAAAAATATTCTGCAATATATTTGCTGTTATTTCATTACGTTTATTTGTAATTGTATTCATCAAGTATAAAGACGACATTGGGGGCGGAAGAATTAGAAGAGTGTGAAGTTTATATGGAAAGGCATGAAGAAAAAGAAAACGAATTACCAGAACTTGACGAAATCATTAAAAACCTAAAAGCTAAGAAAGCAGCAGGTCAAGACAAAATCCAAAATGAAATGATAAAGAACGGAGGGATAAAATTGAGGGAGAGGATATACCAACTAATAAAAGAAAGAATGCCCGAAGAGTGGACATCTGGAACGATAATACCAATACCAAAAAAGGGGATCTAACAAGATGTGAAAATTGGCGACAAATTACATTACTAAATTCTATCATCGTTAATACATAAGAGAATGAAAACATATACAGAAAGGGGTATAAGAGAATATCAGAATGGATTTAGAACAGGAAGATCTACAATGGACGCAATACACACCCTGAATCAAGCTATAGAAAAGTGCTATGAAGAAAACATCGAGCTATTAGTAAGTAAGTAAGTAAGTAAGTAAGTAATGTTTATTAATCTATAATAATAATCAGATAAATCAAAGAAGAAAAAAGAAAAAACAATTCACAAAGAATTGAGAAAAATAAAACTATACATAAAAAAATAAATCAAAATCAAATTATCCTAAGCCCATTAACAAAAAGTAATTCTTAATTTGGTAATAACAAAAAATAAATTAAGCACTTTTGTTCTACAAAGTAATAATAAATTTGAAGGTTCATCCTAAATAAAAGAAAAAAATATATAAATAACTCTAATTAAACGCTTTTGAGCCAAGAAAACCCGGTGACACCACGGTGAATTGCCCCATAAAAGAATACCATACGTCAGTCTAGATTGAATTTCGGCAAAGTAGACAGCAAGTAGAACACTAGTGGACACACTGTTTCTAAGGGATCTAAATAAAAATGCTTTGCTGTTAATAGTTTTTGCAAGATCTTTGCAGTGCTCTCCCCAGATCAAACTTTCTTGTAGGTGTACTCCAAGGAACTTCATCGATGAAACACCCTGAAGCAACCTACCATTAATTTCTATTGTAGCCGTAGTATCATGCCTTTGTCTCGTATAAAATACCATGAAATTAGTTTTGTTTTCATTAATAAGCAGCTTGTTGGCAGAGCACCAGGGGCCTGTTGCATAAAAGTACAATTACAATTTACAGGTGATACTTTTGTTACAATCTGTCAAAATTTGACTTACGGGCGTTGCAAATATATATATATATATATATATATATATGTCAAATTTTGACAGATTGTAACAAAAGTATCACCTGTAAATTGTAATTGTACTTTTATGCAACAGGCCCCAGGTGTACACATCTTTCATGGCTGTGTTAGTAATTTCGGTATCCATAAGGTCAACACCAGACGTTGCTATAGTGGTATCATCTGCATACATTAAAACACAAGCCGTGGATATAAATTCTACTAAGTCATTTGTATACAGATTAAACAAGAGAGGGCCAAGAACGGAACCTTGTGGGACACCGTAAGTGACAGGTAAAAGCTCAGATTTATACACACGAGTACCAGCCGTTGAAGTATGTCTCAACTGTACGTATTGAACTCGACCAATAAGATACGACGCAATCCAAAAGGCGGCATTTCCGCGTATTCCATGGAATGACAATTTATTTAGTAGGATCTCGTGTTGCACAGTATCAAAAGCTTTGCTGAGATCACAATATACAGCTAGTGGGCTTCTTTTATTATCTATCTGTTCTAAAATATAGTTATAGAAAGACAGAAGCGCAGTTATTGTGGACTTATTTTTACGAAATCCATGTTGACACTGATGCAATATTTGGTATTTTTCTAAAAAGGAGTTCATACGATTCAGCATGCAGTATTCAAATATTAGTAGTATTTATTGATTTCAAACAGGCATTTGACAAATTAAAAAGAAACAAAATCTTTGAAGATGCACGGAAAATTGGTGTACCAGAAAAAATAGTGCGATTAAGTAAAATTACAATGAGTAAATCAAAGGCAGTAGTGAAAACATCGGAAGGCGAGACATCAAAAATACAAGCGCACAGAGGGGTAAGACAGGGTGACGGTTTGTCTGCTACTCTTTTTAACGTAGCTTTGAAGGGAGTTATGAGGGACTGCGGACTACAAGGAACCATAGTAGAGAAATCTGAGAAAGTGATAGCGTATGCCGACGACCTTGCGATAGTAGCGAGAGATAGGAAAACACTGGAAGCTACAGTATCTGAAATTAGTAAGCAAGCACTTAAACGAGGCCTCGAAATTAACGAAGATAAAACAAAATACATGAGAATTAGCAGGAAAAAGATAGGAGGAAACTACATAAAACTAGAGAAATATAAATTTGAAGAGGTCGACAGCTTTAAATACCTAGACAGTACGTTAAATAATAAAAAAGACCATCCGGAAGAGGTTGCCCAAAGGATACAGGCCGGATGCAGAGCATAGAGCAGGGTTAAATACCTACTCAGAAATAAAAAAATCAATATGCGAATAAAATTGAAGATTTATAGAACAACAATAAGATCGGTGGTGATATATGCTGCTGAGACAATGTGCCTCACGCAGAGAGAGGAGGAACGACTAAGAGTTTTCGAAGAGAAAAATGATTAGAGTTATACACGGACCAAAAAAAAATAAGTGATATACTAAGTAGAAGAATAATGAATCATGAGATACAGGAAATACTGGGAGATGAAGACATAGTAAGAATGATTAAGGCACAAAGTATGAAGTGGTACGGAAATGTAAATAGAAAGCAAGATCAAGCGGTCGTAATAAAGATCATGAAATGGAGACTAGAAGCAAACAGGCCCAGAGGAAGACCAAAATTAAGATGGGAAGACCAGGTTGTGCGAGATATAGAGATAATCGGAATAGCGGGATGGAAACAAAAAAATATGCTGAAAGAGGAATGGAGAAGAATAACTGCGGAGGCAAAGAGAGACAACAATCTGTGAGGGAGCGATAGCTAAGTAGGATGGTCTGACCAACCAACAGTAAATGGTTAAAAGCTCTATGCGAGTGGCTCAAATTCCTTCAAGAATGTATAGTCTTATATATATCCATCACTTCATTCTTGTCCTATATACTTCATTTTTTAGCAATCCGAAAATAGAAAAATCTAAGGGAGTAAGGTCTGGTAACGCGGCGCTGGCCAAACACCTCTGCTTATAACTCGATTAGGGAGGTATGGTTCTAATACCGCTAAATTTTCACGAGTTATATGTGCGGCAAATTGATTTAAAAATTGTATTAATAACTGCTCGCCGTATTGTTGGCTATTAGCTAATGTTAAAAATATTATATTCTACTACGAGACACAACTAACGATATTCCAACTTTAACAGAATGCAAAGGAACTTCAAGGTGATTGTCTGGATTATTTATAGACCATGTTCTGTAATTTTGTTTATTTACAAACCCGCTTAAATGAAATCATGCTACACCAGTAAAAAAAAATTAGATCAAGAATTTCATTATTATTTAAATTTTCTTGAAAGAAACTGCAATAATTTATACTACTAGCGTGATTTCTAGGTATTGGAGACTTGGCCAGTCGTTTTTTCCTACCTCTTACGGTTACCGAGATTCCTACCTACCGGCCCTATTCTCACAAGCAAGTTGTACCTCCGCATACAATGATTATGCAACCTCGCACACACGTCAATTTTCGACAAAACCGAATTCGAGCAATTTTTCCCATCTTCTCGTTGACATAACAATGAACTTGATGAATGAACATGAACAATGATTGCAAATACATGTACAAGCGTTATTAAACTAAATTTAAACAAAATGACTACACTGTGACAAAAATTAAAATGCTCTTTCGAACTGAACTCGATCCAACTTTAATCGTTAGTGAAATCCTCTTATCATGATGTATACGAACGCCGAGATTACTGACATGCATTTCATGTATGGACTTGCTGATGGCAACTCATTAGAAGCTAAACGATTGTACATTGAATGATTTCCTGCCCGTAATGTCCCCGACTGAAAAATCTTCGAAATCATTCATGGACAACTTCGTGAAACAGGCTGAATGAAACGAAATGGAGAGCTAGGAAGATCAGTGACTGCAAGAACGGTACACAGAGAAAAGTAAAGTAGGCATAATAGCTAATTGCAATTAGATAACCGAACAGTTGCTGAATCACCTAGATATATAGCTTATTTATATATTCATTTTCGATGTATTAACATTTTTAAATTAGTTGATATATAAATAGGTAATTTAAATAAAAGAATATTTAAAGTGACTAAACTTTAGTTATTATACGATGAATTATAACTTGTGTTCAAAATTTCTAGTGTTATAGATATTTTGTCCATACTACAGTTAGACAATACCGCCTACAAAATAAAGGGATTGTCCATATTGGCCGAAAAATATTCAGAAAGTTATTTTGTTTGGATAAATAAACTAAAGTAAATAGATAAAACAAAAATAATCTGTCTTCCAGATTTCTACATTGTTAGGGATATTTACTTTTTGTGTGCGCGCGCAGGAACTTACTCTGCACTATCCTTCTCAAATTCAGTGCTTACTGCGTTGTTAAGGTTAGTGGCTCTTATTAATTGTGAAGAAAAGATTCATGGCAAAAGTAAATAATGCAACATCATTACAAGATTACAATAGCATTACATGATTTGGGCTATCTCATTTAATAGAGATCTTGAAAGTAAGTGTCAGTAAATAAACTGACTTTTAAAGAAAAAGTTGAATGCAGGAAGAAATATTTGCAAATAATTGCAAATACTTTGAATGTTAGTCATTGGACAATTTGGAATTCTTAAGGACAATTTGTTGTATCCATACCACATTCAACGCGTTCAAGTACTTGTATGTACCTGCTGATTTTCCTCCACGTATTGCATTATATCAATGGATACTGCAAACATTAGTTCGCATCCCTCTATTCCTGACACAGATTCTCTTTACCGATGAAGCCAGTTTCTCAAGAAATGCAATAAGGAATTTACATAATAACCATGTGTGAGCAGATGAAAATCCGCATGAGGTATTTGAAGATGGTTTTCAACATCAGTTCTCGTTGAATGTTTGGGTTGGTATTGTGGGTGACTATCTAATTGGACCGGTATGTCTACCAGTAAGACTTTTGACATGGCGTACTGCAACATTTTGGAAGCAACACTGCCTGAGTTTCTGGAGGATGTGCCATACGCGACAAGAGCTACAATGTGGTTTATACACGATTGTACATCACCACATTTCAGTTTGATTGCTCGATTCCCAGACTTAAACCCCCTAGATGATTTCTTCTGGAGATCTCTGAAGTCAATAGTTTACGCTACTCCAGTGGAGAATTTGGACGATTTGCGAAATCGGATAATTGCTGGGTGTAACTCAATTAGAAACGACTCTGGTGTGTTTGAAAGAGTTCGACAGTCAATGACGAGAAGATTGTATCCAGGTTGGAGGAAGCCATTTCGAACATTTATTGTAGATTGAGCAACTTTACATTACATTTTTTGATAATAAAATGTTGTTACTGTCGCAAATCTTGTTCGCCCTGTATCTTCGAAACAAAGTGGTTTTTCAAAAATCATCATAGGACAAAATATTCTTAGAATAGGCCAAGGAATAATCCCTTGAATTTTTGCCGCATGTTTCCCTAACACCCTGTATAAACTTTAAATATAAAAACCAGAGGAAATTTCAAAACTTTATTCACGCACCTTAGATACAGCAGATACAAACGATAGAATCATAAGATAAAATAAGTTTCGAGTCATTTTGAAAATCGTGGGTTTTTGTTTAAAGATTTAAATAACCTCAGTGCTCAAACGCGCTGTTAAAAATGTTTTTTGATTCAGCTCTCGCCACAGGAAACACTTTTTTTTAATGAAATAAGGAAGCAGTTCCTCTTGTAAAAATAAATAAAAAAATATACACAACTATTTATTTTTTCTTTAGAATTAAGCCATGACTGATTTAGTTAAAATATATCTTTTCATCTATTCAAGTGTTTTTTTTTGCGGGATTTTTGAAAGTATATCAATGCAGGGTGTCAAATATTCTTCAATATGTGCTAAAACTATAAATGCACGAATTGATTTATAATCCTCTGCTACAACATTTAACCGTTATTTCTTCTCTCTATAATTCCATGCCACCTACAAATAAAACCAGTACCTAAAAACCTGTGAAAACGTTTCATTCCACGCAAACATGGGCCGTTATAGTGCTTCTTATTTTAGATCCAATATGCGTGCGATCCATGCAAGTTACGAAATAAATGAACTGTGAAATTGTGGTTGTTGTCATTCGATCCTCATTGCTCTGAAACTACATTACCCCGTTGGATAATAAAACTTTATGAATTTGGCTAGTGGTAGAGCTGATTCGCGAAATCGACGGCTGGCTTATATTCGCCTAACTGACAGCTTTATGGTATAAACCCATGATCGTGCTTCTTGGGAAAGCAATAAGTTCGACTTTATTATTGCCGACGTAATAAATTAGAAATTGGATATCTACTGAGGCAAATTGAAATTCTAAAATTTTACTTTTAGCAAAATTACATTAGGGGTTTCCTTACATACTAAAATTTCTTGGTAAAATACTGGCCTATTACGAATTTGAGCCAATTTTGTGCCTCTAAAACCGTACAGGTATCTTACTTTTACACACACAAAAATCTATTATCAATCTGAATATTTTTATTTATTCAGAAATCGAAATTTAATATATATATATAAATTTTTGGTAAAATACTGGCCTATTACGAATTTGAGGCAATTTTTTGCCTCTCAAACCGTGCAGGTATCTTACTTTTACACACAAAAAATCTATTATCAATCTGAATATTTTTAATTATTCAGAAATCGAAATTTAATATATATTTAAATTTTTGGTAAAATACTGGCCTATTACGAATTTGAGGCAATTTTTTGCCTCTCAAACCGTGCAGGTATCTTACTTTTACACACAAAAAATCTATTATCAATCTGAATATTTTTATTTATTCAGAAATCGAAATCTAATATAGGTATATTTAAATGAACTAAATCTTGTTGGTTAGAACATAAGAGTAAATTCTCGAAAACACAATATACTCTTAGAACAAATAGTTTAAATATTTGTATTGAAGTATTCTTGCTCGAAATGAACATTGTTATTGTTGTAAGGAATAAATCTATGCAATCATAATGGAAAAGTCTGTAGATTCAAAATAAAATCCCTTATACTTTTGATATAGTGAATTACTATATAAAATTATTAAATGTTTTGTACTGAAAACATGAAATATCAAATTGAAATTACCATAATATTGAAACATTTGAAACGAATTTTACCCCACCATTTATTGCACTGAAATTTATCTGTCATTGGTTCCCTCTTTTATAATGGGGTTTAGGGGGTTTTGCGTATACATAGGTACGCTTTACTTGGCGTCACTTTTTGATTGACCGGCGAACAGTGTTGTTGGTTGCGAGTGCAAGTAAATCTAAATGGATACCCCAGCCGTTTCACAGCTACTAAGAGAATGGGTGGAATGGGGCTGATGCACAGATGCTTCCATTAAAATATTCGAAGGTAAGTACGTACGTGTTATCTAATATTAAAGGATTACCGGTTTAAAAAACTTTGAAATAATACTTAGAGTCAGCGCCATTTTGTCAATAATATATGAACATGGTAGGTGTGTGCATTGACAAACATATGTAGGTATTTACTAGTTATTGGTTTTCAGTAGGTATTATACTGATTGAAATTATATCGGTAACCAACGCCGACTAGATACCAGGCCCAGGCATTGAGTGGGAAGTATCCCGAGAACACCGGTCGCAACGACGGATACGCATAACATCTATACCTCTACGCATCAATATCCCGTGCGCACTCCTGGAGTACCCCGATACGCTACCTTCTCCCAAACATTGTAAAACTATAAAGTATGACAGTAAATTTATTTAATTACATAATATTTCTTTATTTATTAATTTTTCCCTACCGAAGTTTTTTTTTTGCTGTTATAGACAAAAAATTAGTAGGTAATTATCATGCTTGAATAGTAGAAATGCTTAGATTAACCAGGTAAGTATTATCAGTTCAATATACTTAGATTTTGCAAGGAAATAATGGTAATACTTTAAATAATACTTCTATATACTTCTATCAAATGTACATAAATTATTAAGGCATAAATATGATAGTTTCCAGTTTAGCAGTTGAGAAAATCTATTTTACTCAAATCTAAAATAATTATTTTTGTGGTGAAAATATTATATGTTCATAATGATTTTAGTATATTGATTACATTTAAACTAAAAAATTGTTTCATCTGGAGCATCATGACGCGATAATTTACTGTCTTATAACTGTATCGACTTTGTATAAAATAAGAAAATCGTAAGTACTTGTAATCATATATCCAAAAATATTTTTTTGCTGTTAAGGTAGTTTATCTTAATGAAAAATATTATGTTTAACTGCAATTTTCCAAATTGTAAGAAATGTTAAGTTTTTCCTGAGAGATATTAATGTTTTTTTTTAGTAATATTACAATGTCAAAGATTTTTTTCTAAGAAACAGAAATTTTTCCATTAATATTCACGTATTGCACGTTCTGCATTTACTCCTATTGAATGCAGAATATTATCCAAAAAGATGATTTTTACCAAGAAAAATAACCTAATTTTTTAGTGTGTGGGTGAGTTTCTAATAGATAATGCTAAATTAATTCCAAAATGCATGCAAGTTGTTTCGGATATTTCATGTTCAAACTGTAGCAAAGTGCGTAGCAGGCTTAAAAACGTTAAAACCACAAATCCTAATGCAACTGCAAAAATCAAACAAATAGGTAATAAAATATGTTAGTATGGCCAAATTGTCACAAAACTGGAATGGCAAATTAGAATACAAATGTACACATATTTTACATACATTTGGAAAAGCACCATACAAGTTTTTGGCAATTGTCGCACATTTTGTCGCAATTTCGATTCAACGTTCTCGAGATATTACACACTATTGCGAATTCATTTGAGCGTCTCCGGGCAATGAGTGGGTGTCAGTGACGAAAAACATTTTAACTAGCAAACTATTAAACTTAGCACAGGTATACAATTTGCGCTCTGCCAGGATAAGTTATCGCGGTGCTTTATCAAAACATACGTCACATTACATTAGAGTTATTGCACTGCCGCTCTAGAATATGCATAAAATATCCACAGGATTCGAGTTGTATTCTAAATTAAAAGGATTTGAAATGTTTGCAGTGTGTGCAATAAGCAAATATTTCGGCATAGATTTTGATCATGTTTGTCTTTTAAATTAGAACATTGTTTCAAACTCAATGAGTTAGGAAAATTTAGCTCATGAGTTCGGTTATTGTTTAATGAAAGTATAACAATAACAATCTTTATTCATCATGTAATCTGTACAAGATATCGGCTTTGTCAAATAATAATAAAAAAATAAATGTCAACAAAATTAAAATAGTATATAATCGCTAGCCACGTATATTCAGTTTGGAAAGCCTGAAATTTTATAAAAACAATGCTCATTGGAACACTCCTTTGCCGATTTTTTTGTATCTAATGATATTTAATATGTCTATATATGGAGTATATGTTTGTCTGTAACACATATGAATCTAAAATGGTTGACAAGATCAATTTTGACTTGTTCCTAAATGGAAATGAGAAAAAAAACAACTTACTATAAAGTGTGAAAACAAAAAACTAATTACTCTAACATACTAGATTACGTAATGCTTGAAAAAGTTGCTTCATAGCAACGAAACGATCGTAGCAAAAAAAAAAAATGTACAGGAAAATCTAAAAAGTATTAATCTCATTCCGACCTTCAACCCAAATTAAAAAAGTATCACAAAATCACAAATATTGGATGGTCAAATTTAAAAATTAACCAAAGATACAATATATGCCCTATATCGAGGGGTAATTTGTTAAAGACTTTCAAACAGATGTACTTGAGGTTTTTGTCATAACGACAAGACTTATGAGCTGGTACAGAATAATAATGTTTATCTCGGTTATCATAGGTCTTATTAAACTCACTGTTACAGGCAAAGTACTTCCTGTGCTTAGCAAAAATAGCACATTCGTATAGAAATAAGAATGGAAGAGTCAAAATGCCATACTTCGTAAAAACCAGTTGACAAGAATCGGTCCTTCGCATAGAAAGCATTGTCCTTAATTGACATTTTTGTATATTAAAACAACGATACGGAAGATATGATCCAGAATATAATGCTATAACTGAAACGAGATGCAATATGTGCATAATAAAACATTAACAGCGCATCGAAACTAGCCTCTAAGTTTAAGTATATCATATATATAGTTTAGAGAACATAATTCAGAAACATGGTGATCTCACGAGAGCAGGAAATCGATCTGACGGTCCAAAAATTTGGAATTCGGTATCGCGGACACTGTCATACCCTGGAGACGAACAAGAGGTGAAGCATCCATAACACGTTTAGTGTTAATACAATTTACTAAAGAACTGGGCCATTGCGACTGCACCACGAAGACATAGTATCGGCAAACGCACTGCCAGCCAAAGAAACAGCAGCATCATCGATACCCGAAACCACCACGGTGATGTTATCAGCAAACTGACAAAGAACTCTATCAGGGAAAAAGAAAAAGTCATTAACAAGTAATATGAACAAAACCGATCCCTGGTGCCAATGGCGGCTGGTGCATACGTCACAGGCGAGGCCAATACGATGATTGAATGAAATTCATGTGCTATCGTCCGAAATACGAACATCTTACAAACTTATACGAAGAAATTAGATAATTGTAATGGTCCTTGTAAAACGTAAGTACCATGTCTAAAGTTTGAAACCAATCTGACTAGGGATAAAATATGAAATTTATTTATAAATGACATAATACGCGTAAAAACAATGTTTTCAAAATTTTTTGAGAAACAAGATAACCGAAATCTGTTTATAATTAGAAACCAACTGCCTATCGCCTCTCTTATAGACTGGAATCGCTTTCGCAGTCTTAAGAATGTCAGTGAACAAGACATCAGAGGGTGACTGATTAATAATCATCGTAAATAGAGATGCAATGCACCCCAGTATGTCACAAGGAATACTATCTAATATACTAAGCTGGTTAAACGAGATGTCGATTTTGTTGTCTTAGATTTTGCTACTGATATGTCAATTGAAATGCATTTGGGGTGGTGTGCTGTTTATGGTAAAGTTGCGAATTTTTTAAAGTGTATTATTGTGACTATTTATCATTCGCCTGACGGTAATATCTATGTATTCTTTGAGAGACTGTCATATACAGGGTGAGTTTTTTTTTTTATCTTGAGACAATGGAATATCTCTAAAACACTGCATCAAATCAAAAAAAAGATCTTAATGAGATTTGTTATAATGTAGGGGGCTCACTGAATGGTGCCGAAATCGATCCCCCACCTCACCCCTCCAGAGTGGGAGGGGGGACAACTTTGAAATCTTAAATCTCAAAGACATGCTTAGTCAAGTAGTATTTGCTACAAATTTACTTTCCTCTTGTGCAATCTACTATCACTTATAATATTCTTTTGCAGGGATCCAGTTGTGACATTCAAAGGATTCTAATTCAGCAAAAACGTTTTATTAGACTCATTTTTTATATAAAACCAACACAATCATGCAGGCCCGTTTTTATATCTAGGGAAATGCTTACTGTTTCATCCCTATACATTTTTGATTGTATAAGATACGTGCACAAACATTTAAAACTTGATCGGATTGAAGACGGTCATAATTATAATACTAGATGCGGTGATACCTTGCGATTAAATATGCACAAAACTTCTACGTTTGAAAAATCTCCTATGTACATGGGTAAGAAGCCTATAAATCATTTATCTATAGCTATTAAAAACTCAATAACATCTCCACAATTTTACAAACTGCTGAAGGATTACTTGGTTCAATTGTGTACTTATTCACTGTCTGACTATTTGGGGTGATCTTAGCTATTTGCTCTTCTCTTTTGTGACTTAAACATATACATTGTTGTACATTGTATCATTGTATGCTATTTGTGTAACGATTATCTTATCTTATTATATTGTATCATCCCGTATTCAATTTTTTGTAAGTGTTATGTCTTGTGTCAGTAACAAGTTGAATTTTTCTACTGAAATTTTAATTATTTATATATACAAATGACAATGCCAATACTATTGTAAGTAAATGACAATAAAAATCTATCTATCTATCTATCTATCCACTCCAAAAGATGCTTTCTTTGATATAACTAAAATTACATTTATAATTTCCCTGTCATCCATATTGCAATACCCCGTGTAGGTAGATTTACACTAGGAAATTACAAAATTTGGTTCATTTATTCTAAGTGATAATTAAATAACATACACGTTTTTCAAACAATGTAACATAACTTTTAGAAAATTGAAGGTATCTTGAAAATTAAAAAGTTTAAGCCTAAGGGATATTATGTTTTATTTATTCAAAATTTACTGATTAATATTTAAGAAAACAAAATCCAAAGCTGTACCGATCTTACGAAGCACTCGTTAGAGAGAAATCATAGTCTTGCAAACATCATATATAAAAAAAAAATACATATCTGTTAGTGTTTACCAGCTATAGAGGAATTTTCTCTGTGTGAAATATCCTTTATATTTAAACCAAGACCTTTGATACTTAACCAGATTTAATCTGATCCATCATAGACCTTCACCATCATCATCTAATGACAAAGACGTCAATACTTTATCATCAAAACGTCAACAATGGTACCGATTGATTTTCATATTAAGTCTTCCCTCGATTTCAAAGTAGACACACACTTAAATTGAAAGTACCACCCATCGTGCTTTTAAAAAAATACAAACACAGCAGCACTGAAAACTATAATATACCTATTTCCATTATCCCTAGAAATATTCGGAACGTATGCGTTCATACGTAGATTCGTACATGTGTACTTACGCACTGTCTGTTTTGTGTAAACATCTCAAATATAAAATAAACACTGACTCAACTTCTGACATGAATACGTTCTGGCATTACAGTAATTTTAATGTATTGTTTACACGTGCAAATATCCAGCCAGCACTTCGGCCGGCTGTCTATTTATGATCGACTTCGCGAATGTGAAATCTCAATTTTGCAGGCGCAATCACCACAGCTCGCTTGATACTTATATCATTTTGCGTAGCATAGAAAAGATATAAGGAATTTAAAATCTGGGTCGTTTCACACACGTTTATTAGATTAGTATATTTTTATGTTCGTATTTGATGTAAATAATAATTACTGTAGAACCTTTTCTAATTCCAAGAACAACTTTATACCTAGACTGTAATCCGAAACATTTCAGGTACTTACCCAATTGCGCCATTTTCTAGAACTTGTGATTGCCGTTCGAGTATCTCCCTAACGCTCCTGTCAGAGTATAAGCCGATTGGTGAATTATATTGCTTGTTGACCAGTTTCTGATATTGCCCTGCCATCTCGAACTTATTTCGATTGTCGTATCGTTCTTTTGGGGATTGATTTGGTGGGTCACGTCCTACTCACTACCTGTAATCGAAATAAAATAAAGTATATTCAAGGTTAATGGAGTTATGTCCATTCATATACTGAGCGATTCACACGGAACCCCGCCCATTAAAAGTTCTTGAATTTGCAATGATATCACGATTTTGAAACTTCGGGGTTAAGCATAATTAGCTATCAACTATTTAGAAAAAACAACTTCATCTATGCTACACTTCCATTTACATCGAAAGTCATAGCAACCTTTGATATTATAAATCAAAAATATATATTTATAGTGTATTTTAGCAATAGAGATAGATATAAGAACATCTATAGCTTTTCGATAGAGAATTCAATTCTACATCACATGGAGTAAGTGGTGCCAAGAGGTTACCCCAAATCAACCCCAGATTATGGGACACCCTGTATAATTTTGTTTACTTTTTATTTCTTAGTTAAATAGTAGAGAATCCACAACCTCCACAGTCAACATAAAAACTCTACTTTTTACTGTAGCTATAGCTGTTATAGACATTTAATGCATCATATTTTTTGTCAGCTATTCTCACAAAAACTAAAATAACTCTGAAACAGTAAGCGATATGTGAGTAGATGTTTTTTAAAATTAGTTTTAAAATGTCTAGTAAAACCCAAAAATGTACTAAAAAATATAGGTTTCTATTTATAATATCAAAGTTGGATGACGTGATTCTTTCTAAATAGATCATAGCTAACTATGTTTAACCCCAATGTTTCAAAATCTAAATATCATTGCAAAGTCAAAAACTTTTAATGGGTGTGAATCACCCTATATACATTTTTATGACATTAAAAAAAAACTGCCTTGCGATAAAGGTCAATGAAATTATATAAAAAAAAAATAGGTGTAACGACTGTAAGCCTTTTTGCTGACAAGGTGTTGATTTTTCAGTTCTTTTCTGATAGTAAAACATAGTTGTATCAAGATAACTGTATTTTAGTTTTGAGTATTATTAGAACATACTCTTAACGAGTTGAAAAGTTGATCTACAATTGCCTATAACATTATGACAGCTGTCAAATTAATGGCGAGATTCTGACATTATATCATAATATGCTAACAGATTAACTGGAGAGTTATGGCGTTCGTAAAATTGCGGCTATTTGCTTCAAGTCCTATCTTTGATATCACATAAAATATGTAAAAGTCCGGTAGATGTCTGCTGACGGTATATCATCCGAATCTCTCTTCTTCTCCATCACTGCACAATAGACATCGGAGTTCCTCAGGGATCTATTTTGGGCCCGATTCTTTTCATTATATTTATAAACGTCATCGTTGGATTTGTTCATCGTTCAATGCGAATGATACGTCTGATGACAGTATCAGGAACTAGTTATCAAACTGTACAAGATAGGGCAAATGTTCTGTCGAAAGAGCTGAGTCAATGGTTCTCATATAATAAATTACACATGATTACAAACAGGACAAATTGCATGAATTTTAGTCCATCATATGATAACGCTAAAAATATTTAGGTGGAACTGAAGGATGTATGTGCAATTAGAATGTAAGAAGACAGCAAGGTTTTTAGGTATTACCATATGGATGCCAAACTAAGCTGGAAGGAGCATTGTGCTGAACTTATCAGTCAACCATTAGTCAATACTGAGAAGACACAAACTGTCAGGTTCACAAGATTTACAAGATAAAGACTGTAGAGCAGCTACAAACACTAGTGATAGGAAGTGAAGGGATTCCATATGTCAAAGAGGTGAAATACCTTGGGGTATGGTTTGATGTGGTTTGATTAAAGATTTACATGGAACCTACATATCTAGAATACAACCAACAAAGCCACTATCGCCCTAAGTAGGTGCAGGCTGTGTGGAAGGCCCGAAGATAGATCTGTGATTATACACAAGGGTAAGATGCTGACATGATAACATACGAGGCAGTAATATGGTGCCAAAGGTTCGGCAGAAGGGGACGGCCAAAAGTGGTGTACAAAGATTAGTGTATCTGTGCGCCCAGGTGTAATGAGATCCGACTCCCATCATTTGCGAGGTAGGAAGTAATTCTAATCCTACCACCGTTACATATTTACATACAAGGTCTACAGCACATAGACTTGTGCATAGTCAAGCACCCATAAGTAAGTCACACTTATGATGAACTTAAGGAAAAAAATCAACCTAGATAGAAAATATCAGGTTATAATACCAGATATGAAGGACTGGGAGATAAGCACTCAAGTAGAAGCGGACTCAAACCGGTATACAGACGGCTCTAAAACGGACTATGGCGTCGGAGCTGGAATATACGCAAAGAAGCCTAAAAAGCCTCTTTCGATAAGCTTCAGCAAAGTCACAACGGTATTTCAAGCTGAGGTTGCTGCAATTCAATATTGTGTCACAGAGATAAATGCAAAGATAGACCGAGTTAGGTAAAAGCGTCGCTATCTTTTCTGAAAATTAGTCCACACTTAAAGCGATTGATAAATGAGGACTCTAAGCTGATTTGGGACTGCGCAAGCGCCCTAAATGAGGTGAGCACCTAAAAGAAATTAAGATTGGCCTGGATTCCTGGCCACTGGATTAAAGTTTTATCCGCTGCCAGAAGCTTTTCCTCCATAAAGACTCAATAATTGAATTTGTAATTTGTGTACCTATTGCAGCAACAACAATGTTATGTAAAAGCGAGGATGTGATTCTTAATATTGGTTGCAATTGCAATAAGTTGGTTTACTATTTAAATCGTTCGAAGACTGAAGACGAATGAGCTTGGTGCATGATTCGTCAATGTTTGAATTTGTGAATCATTCTTTTTTTTTCAAGTGACTTATTCGGTCAAACAAGTCGATTTATTGAGATGTTTGAAAATAATCATAGGTTATTTATTAATATTTCGATAATATAATTATAGCCGGACATTTTTTTTCTGGGACATAAGTCCAATGAAAATTCGAAATAAATAGGCCTTTATTTATAACTCATAGAAAATTGGAGGTTAAAAAGTGATAATTAGATTTAAGGCCGATAAAAAAATATATATCTATTGCTTTTTTAAAATTGCGTAAAAATGTTGCTATATTTTCGTACAGAAGGAAATTTTTAAAACTAATCTTTAATGCTACATCACCTCCTACTATTAAAATGCCAGAAAAAAATTAGATAATTTCCTAGATTTGACTATGGACTCGATTTGATAGGCCTGTTTCAGGAAAAAAAAAGAATTATGGTATGTAATGTTTTAATGTAAAGTTTAGTTTTTAATTTACCATAGGATCACAATTGACATTCAGTTTCGTTCAAAACAATAATAAAAAAAAAATAACAGAATTTCACTTGAGATTAGTAACCTCATTGTCAACACTTTACACAACATATAATACTATAAACATATATGTACTATGTACGTCTAGTGCTTAAGCGTTTAAATAATCAATAAAACTATAAAAACATTCATGTAAAAGGTACGCCTTAACTGAGGTCTTAAATTGTTTAGCATTCGTTAATCTTCTTATTTGTGAAGGCAATTTGTTGAATGCCTTAATGGCTCTGTATTCAGGACCGCGTTCATATAAATGCGATTTATGAGACGGAATGCTCAACAAATCGGCATTCCTTCGATAGACATATTTGAGTACAAGATCAGCATTCCTAGTGAATAAACTTTTATTTGTAAATACAAACACGACCAACTCATATATATACAAGCACGGTAACGGAAGTATAACGCAATTGTTGAAACAGCGGTTTGCAATGACTTTTAGCAGGTTTTTTTAACATAAAACGAATTATACGTGTTTGGCAGCGAAAGACTTCTATCAAATTAATTGATGAGCCCCAAAAAGTTATACCATACCGTAACCGTGAGAAACATATGTGTAGTAAAGACTTTCAATGTTTCAAATGTCAACGCTATCACGAATATTAAGATAGCAAAGCAACGAATTCAATTTCTTTTGCACCTCACTTATATGGACCGACCAATTCAGTGCGCTCCATCAATATGGATACCAAGAATTTAGTACTTGAAAACAAACTGCACTGATTTGCCACTCATCTGTTGTAAATACAAACTCTCATTTTTTCAATTATTAAAATGTAAGGCTACTGTCTTTTTTCATTTATCTGCAAACATTTTGCCTGCTCCAATTTAGAATTTCGCTATTTGTACGACTGCCGATGGTTTTTTAAATTTCCACAATTTTCAGATGACACAATACATGTTGTGTCATCGGCAAACTGATACAAGCAGTCAATATTTACAAAGTTGGGCAGATCTGAAACGTACACCAAAAAAAGTGTAAGCCCAAGGATTGATCCCTGAGGAACACCTCTCACTAATCACTAGTCGCAGATACACAACCTCTCATATGGACTAACTGTTTAACGGTTACCTAAATATGATCTCAAAAGATTAAGTACTTCATCTCTAATGCAATATTATGTAGTTTTCCAAAAGTATTTCATGATCAAGCATATCAAATGCTCTTGATAATCATAATAAATTCCAACAGTTTCAATTTTATTATCTAAGTTTTGAATTAGTTTTTGCAGGAAACTTATATATAGCTAATCGGTTGATCTAACCAGCTACAAGCCAGAACTGGGTCGTCCGGTATTAAATTATATTTTGTTAAGTAAGATCTTCTTCTGTTATTAAAATTTTTTCATTACACTTTGGAAAAGGCTGGTAATGATAAGATATAGTTATTATATATATAGGTGTGTACTGTAAAGGCAAACAATATTATCTATTGAAATATTTTATTCATAAGCTTTTATTGTGAATATGATATTCAAACATTGCCTTTATAATAACGCGTTTGATAATTACAGTCTCATATAAAATAAGATTTTATTGTTTTTCAATAAAGTAATAAAAGAGAACATTAAAGAAAAAAAAACTTAAAAACCTGAAATTGTTCCGCGAAAAACTTAAAACACTCGCTAATTACCAGAATTGCTGAACTACTCAGAATGATTGACGTAACTTTAGACGCTTTTCGATATGATTACTATTCTTAGCAGCGCGTATGTTGTACTTATGCGAGAGAGATTAAGGTGACCATTTTGAGGTTTTTTAATAGACGGCCGAAATCGTGCACACGTCGACGTCTTAACAACAACACAGCTGTCCAACATCTTTGTTTTAATTATTTAAAACGGTAATTCATATTGCCAAGCTATTCCCGGCAGAGTTGCTACGTTTATAGGGCGGAATATGTGCGGTAAATAACTGAACGAAGTCCAATAATGAGGATAATGTGGGGTAATCCATATTTATTAGACTATGGAGATTTAGAAATCTACCTTGGATACAGCGTTCGCTACAAAACGTTTCGAAATATGACGAAATTGGTGTAGGCACTTTGTTCCTTATTTGCACTTATATATGTAGAGTGAACTAAAATATCGATATAATTTATTATACAGAGTTCAGACCTGCGTCAACAAAAAATGGTAGACAATTTGAACAAAATAAATATTGAATACATAACTACACAAATAAATAAACTAATAAACAGAAGAGTAGTAAAATAGAGAGTGTTATATGTGTTTATAATCTTGTGAAATCAATTGAAAACAATCATGCATTCAATTTTGATAAAATTAAAGTTTTAATAAAAAAGAAAAATTAAAAAAAAGTTAGATGTATTTTAGCACTAATTCAAATTAGAACAATGATAATTCAGTAAATAACCGCCAAGAAATTGAAAGTTTATCAAATTTATACTACTCAATACTTAAAAAAAATTCTTAAATATCAAATTACTATGTGCATAACACATACAAAATCAAACTAGGCCAAATTAGACATGTATTACAAGCAAAAACAAGCTTTCTCATGACAATCTAGACATCTAGAAACTTGTTTTTAAAGTTTTTAAGCTTTTAAAGCATACTTTACAAATTATAATATATGGTAAGGAAACATTCTATGTTTAAAGGTAATGATAACTCCATTTTTATTATACACTATGTTAGGTAAACATGCGGCAAAAATTCAAGGGGTTATTCCCTGGCCTATTCTAAGAATATTTTGTCCTATGATGATTTTTGAAAAACCCCTTTGTTTCGAAGATACAGGGCGAACAAGATTTGCGAGAGTAACAACATTTTATTATCAAAAAGTACATGTAAAGTTGCTCAATCTACAATAAATGTTCGAAATGGCTTCCTCCGGCCTGGATATAAGCATTCAATCTTCTCGTCATTGACTATCGAACTCTTTCAAACACACCAGGGTCGTTTCTAATTGAGTTACACCCAGCAATTATCCGATTTCGCAAATCGTCCAAATTCTCCACTGGAGTAGCGTAAACTATTGACTTCAGAGATCCCCAGAAGAAATAATCTAGGGGGTTTAAGTCTGGGCATCGAGCAGGCCATGCGTGTGGCCCACCTAGACCAATCCAGCGATCTCCGTATGTTGCTGTTAAAAAATTACGAGCAACCAAACTGAAATGTGGTGGTGCACCATCGTGTATAAACCACATTGCAATTCTTGTCGCGTACAATGGTACATCTTCCAGAAACTCAGGCAGCGTTGCTTCCAAAAAGTTGCAGTACACCACGCCATTAACGTAAGTGTTCTTGGTAGAAGTACCGGTCCAATTAACAATTCCAACCCAAACATTCAACGAGAACTGATGTTGAAAACGATCTTCAAATACCTCACGCGGATTTTCATCTGCCCGTACATGGTTATTATGAAAATTCCTTATTGCATTTCTTGAGAAACTGGCCTCATCGGTAAAAAGAATCTGTGTCAGGAATAGAGGGATGCAAACTAATATTTGCAATATCCATTGACATAATGCAATACGTGGAGCAAAATCAGCAGGTAGTAGTGCCTGAACGCGTTGAATGTGGTATGGATACAACAAATTATCCTTAAGAATTTTCCAAACTGCCCAATGACTTACATTGAAAGTATTTGCAATTTTTCGCGTAGAACTACCAGGATCTTCCTCTATCATCTCCAGCACATTCTATTCCATTTGTACCGTTCTTGCAGTCATTGATCTTTCTGGCCCTCCACTTCGTTTCATTGAGCCTGTTTCACGAAGACGTCGATGAATGTTTTCGAAGATTTTTCAATCGGGGACATTACGGGCAGGAAATCATTTAATGTACAATCACCTAGCTTCTAATGAGTTGCCATTAGCAAGTCCATACATGAAATGCATGTCAGATATCTCGGCGTTCGTATACTTCATGATAGAGGATTTCACTAACTATTAAAGGCACATCAAACAGCCAAACGTCACTCAATTTAAACAAATGCAACCGATGAGATGTATTCAAATGAAGTCCACTACTAGATAAAACAGCCGTTTCATGTGATCGAGATCGAAAAATAACAACGCATTGTAAACAATTTTTTATACTTGATAAACTCATTGGCCTACGCCATACCTTTATTTACGTTAATAATTTCAACGAATATCGAATATGGTTGTTGCAAATTTTGTTCGCCCAGTATCTTCGAAACAGAGGGAATTTTTAAAAATTATCATAGGACAAATATTCTTAGAATAAGCCAAGGAATAACCCCTTGAATTTTTGTCGTATGTTTATCTAACACCCTATATATTTTATTACAGGATTACACATAAAATCATATCTGAAGAAGAAATAATATTTTTGTTTCAAATGTTAAAATAATTTCTACATATTTGATTACGATAAAGTTCGCAATCCAAGAAAATTCAATTAAGCATATGTATGCAAAATTTACAACCTTTATTGTGTATTTGTGATCTGGCTAGGTGCAGGCAATCGCAAGACTGACAATTTTAATGTATATTGTGAGTTATTGTAGTATTTGTGTTTGTGTATGTATTTATGTCATTTATTGTATTGACGGCTCCACAAACTTTCTGTTTAACTAACCAATAAATTACTCACTTACTTAATATTTTTTTTTATATAGAACTTGTAAGACATAAACAAGTCTTATACATTCTTTTATTCAATCACTCTTTTTATTAATTATTTATTAAACGCTCCTGAACGGCAAAATATTGTTTACCAAATAGACTATAATCACATTATAGCTTGACATCAAAATAAATTATTATAGATGGCTGACAAATGTTGAAAAAGATTTATTGAAAAAAAAATACATGGTAATCGATGTTCTCAGACAAGAAAATCTATAAACCTGTACAAAAATTGCCTACAAAATAACTAAAGTTGTGTAATCGTAACTTAATAGTAAAAGACAGAAATTTGTTGATTCGTAGACAATTTTTAAACTAGCTTGTTGAATATCTGGTCTAAGGATGTGAATTTTATCACGAAATCGGTTGCCATGTAATTCGTTTTCATTTATTCTTAGAAATAGGTGAGGAAAAAGATATTCTTTCTATATTAATAATAATAATGTATATTTATCCAAACGAGCAAGGGTACAAGAAAATACAGAACAAGTACATGTGGTATAGGATAAGTCAAAGAATCTAAGCCAAAAAATGATACAAAATAGCAATTAATGCTAGAGGTTTAAGCATTATAAAATAAAAGTGATATGAAAATTACGATTCAAAATACTCATTCAAGGAATAATAGCACTTACTAACTAAAAAATCTTTTAGTGCATTTTTAAAAGAATTAATATTATTGAGTAATTTAATTTTAGGTTTTAATGAATTATATAATTTAATACCAATATAAAGAGGATTGCTTTCGTAAGTAACAAGTTTATGTTTTGGAATAATAAAATCATCAGCATTACGTGTAAAGTAGTTATGAAAATCCTTATTTTGTTTCAAATTAGGTTCGATGTTTTAATAATATTAGTATTATATAAATAGATAAGGTCGGTAAGGGCATAATACCTAAACTTTTAAACAAAGTGCGACATGACTGACCACGTGGCACTCTCGACATTATGCGAATAGCTCTCTTTTGTAGGCGGAAAACACGAATACTTTGAGAATAGCCCCCCCAGAATATAAGACCGTACCTCACCCAAGTTTCGAAACATGTGTAGTAATACGTTTTAGTGATACGTATGTTTGTTACTTCCATTAATCGGTAAATCACGTAGCATGCCTGTGATAATTTAGTGCATAAAATATCAATGTGTGTTGACCAACCTAAGTCATTATCGATATTCACCATATTATTAAATTATTATTGTCAATTAACTGCTTTTTTTTCATATTTAATGGATTCAAAGTATCTTGAATTTAGTCTACATTCATGGAAAATGT
This sequence comes from Protaetia brevitarsis, assembly GCA_004143645.1. NCBI lineage: Eukaryota > Metazoa > Arthropoda > Insecta > Coleoptera > Scarabaeidae > Protaetia > Protaetia brevitarsis. The sequence goes on along the minus strand of RXPK01001322.1, from coordinate 32,473 downwards.
CAATGAATTGCGAGAAAAGTCCTTAATTATGCCCAAATTCAATTAATCGTTTAGGAGTTTTTCCATCATAATGGTTTCGCCATACTATTTTCTAAAAATTAGCATTTATTTCGTAATAACCGAGTCCCAAAACCGAGATTTCACTTCACTTAAATTACAAAACGTTTTCCTCTTTGGCTATCTTTATGGGATTTGACCCTGATATGCGCTGGAGTCAGCAAAGAGCAAGAAAGATAATCTTTTACACCTACCAGATACACAATGTAATTTGTGGATGTGGTAGGTGTGAAAGATTAGTAAACTAGATCGGCAAGAAAATTTTGCAACACTTAGATATATTTGCGAAACGAACTAGTTATAGATAAATGCATAAGTTGATTTTAATTCTGATTTTTTTTTTTGACGATATGATATCATAACCTATAATTATATTGGCACACTCATATTGACAATTCATACCCAATTGCACCTTGTACATTATATTTGACTCGATGCATAACATTGTTTATATTATGATTCAGTTCGGAAAGAATTGACGCGTCTAGTGCCAAGAACATCTTTTAGCGCTGGTATGCTTCTCTGACTAATATACACGCGTCTATAGATGTATTTTCGATAATCTCCCGGCTAAACTTAATTCTCTCGAGTGAAAAAAAAAAATAGTTTCGGATAACGTAAATATAGCGTCCACCGACGCTGTTTCACGTCAATATAATGAAGGCGGTTAATTGCTTCGTATAAACTATGTGAAAGGTATCTCTTTCAGTTTAAAGGCAATCTTTACGGAAGCGTTCGAACAGAAACAAGATAGCGTAGGTGGAAGTTCAGTAATCGGATAATATACTGCTTAAAATTTCGTTTATAAAGTTAATTATGATGTGACAACAGGTGTTTGTGCAATGTAGTTATTTTGGATTATAGGCAGGTGCACGTATGCTTACGATATCTGGCAGAATTTGTTAATAAAATTTTTAAACCCTGAAAAATCAACACGTGTCGGTAATTTTGGTGGAAAATTAGGAATTAAAATACTTTGGGATTTTATGAAACATAATTATAAATTGGATGTTATAATGCTACGTCAATATATAAAATTTTACATTGCCAAATGCCCACACAATAACTGCCAAAATTATGGGAATAACTGCGAATAAATACATTTAAAAACGTCAGTGCATAACGAAAAGAAGGCACTGGATTTGTTATAGCAGATTGTATGCATGTCGAAAGTTAATTTTGCATTAAAAAAATATGCTCCTATTAACATTTTAACTTAAAGATGGTTCAAGAAATACCTTCAACGCGGCTTCAAAACATTTTTTTAATCCAAGGCGCACTTTTATAACATTGTATTATTTCAAGGTCACCAGATACACTAGACTAATTAAACCCTAGTATCCACTATGCATATATTGCACCTAGCAAAATCACTGCTCATCTAAATATCTTTCAACTCTATTACTTTATAGTTAAATTTCCTATAAAGTTATAGGATATAATATTTAGAATGGTTACTTTAAGGTGGTAGTCAAATGTAACTTTTTGGTTAAAGATATACAGGGTGTATCAGATATAGAGCTAAATATAATAATATGTAACAGCTGTAATCATATACAATCAAAAAGTCTTAATGCACATAGGGTCTATCTGTAAGCATTAACGAGAAAAAAATATTTTATAAATGCCGTGGGCTAGAGCCGCACCTGTGCCCAACCTAAATGCTGTCTCGAGTATACCCCCACATACCACTATCATTCAGCCATTATCGCTGTTAGTTTTGTGTGGATCGCCGCTCAGAGTGCAAGCCACTTCGAACATTTTATTTAAATTCTTCCCATCTCGAAAAAACGATCCTTTTCAGGACCATCATGATTTCATATGAAGAAAATCGAAGCTTGATGCATCGACAAAAGCGCAGGAATGTATAGATTCATTTTCGCGCGACATCATAGTAAAAAGGCGTGTTTGCAAATTTTCTGTATCTACATTTATTTCTGTGTAATTCGATTCAATTCATTTTGCGTTATATGATTAAATAAATCTAAAAGAAATAACTCAGATTCATGTGGTACCGTCTATTAACAACTAACTCTCGATTCGACAAAGCAAAAGAAAAATATTTACGTTTTTTGTAACTATTGAAGTCGCATATCCGGTGAAACTCGACCGTCTTTGTAGACTTACGTAGAATCCTCTTAACAAAAAAGGAATGTTTATTTTATAAAAAGAAGAAATTTAAAATGCATTAGTTTTGCTACTTCTACAAGGGCCTTTATTTATTCAGAATGACGTTAAGTGAACTTATCACACTTACATAATACCACGTTTAGCGGGTGCTTAACATCACGTTTCCTTGCATCAGGCCCGGACTAAAGAATTTTTGGCTCTAAATTTTTACTTTTTTTTTATTCTTTAATGATGAAATCCGGTTTCGGTAGGTTTGTGCTTTATATGTCGTATAGTTAACACCCAAGCAAAATTTACCTTTTTATTTGATACACCCTGTATACATTACAAGCAACACTATAAGAAAGCCCAAAGCGATAAAAGAATTATCCAAAGCGTTTGTTATGTACCAAATTGCCTAGTAACATTGCCGTCTCTTGTACGATTACTGAAATGTGATTTTACCAATAAAACTGTATAGTACAGATTGAGAAATTTTAGATTTACGTTATTACATACTGTAGTTTGTTAGAATATCTTTAACAAATCAACTAATTCTGACTCAAGTCTCTTTTTGTTAATATCAATTTTTGAATCCACTTATCCTTTCTAATTTAAATTCCGATCTTTTACTATTGTGTGATTACGTAATCATCCACTCAGAGACCCAGTGACGGAGCAACCCTCTGATATTATGCAAAACTAGGGATTCCGTTTTATCTTTATTGAACAATAGATCACAATATTCTTTACATCATTTATATAAAGTAAAAAAGAGAGTCGGACCAAGTACCGACCCCTAGCGTACACCTAATCCGTTTTTTAAACGTGTTGAAGTAATCAGTTATTTTATGGCAGCCTGGTAATTTAAAATTTAATTGCTCTCTATTATTAAGGAAGGAAGACATCCACTGATAGGCTAGCACTCTAATACCAGATTCACGTAATTTACTCAGCAATACAGTATGATTAATACCCTGCTGAGGTCACAAAAGATCGCCGCAGGGCGATTCTACAATAAAGGGAATTTATATTTATAACAGTAAAAATCGGTCTGTTCTGCATAAAACCATATTGATGCAATCGCATTGGAAAAGCATATTGAACCACCACAGAAAAAAAAAATGCAAATGAAAGTTGTCATTATCCATAATAAAACCTTGAAGGGTTTTTTTAGTTCAGTGCGAGATTTTTTTTACACGCATTTGAAGTTGTTGATTTTGGAACGCTGTCTAACAAGGAAAGATCATTGAAGATTTGATAAAATAATGCTTTTTTATTTTTATTATCCTGGAAAGTTGTGGTATCTTACTGCTTTTGGGGTCGAGGAATTCATTTTCGATATTTATTTTTACCTAAAACTGACGCTAGATAGCGCTGTCATACAAATGGTGCTATTTCTTGTAAATTTTCAATAAAAAAAAACGGTGTATTTACTGCTTCACTGCTTTAGACATAATATTTGAGCCCTTAAAGAATTTCTACAAAAAAACAAAACAATAAGGCAATAAAACTCAGTAACGCACAAATTCAAAACAAGACCATAGATACACAAGCGCACAATTATATTACCTGTCAATCTATAATATATATACTGACAACAACGTACCAAGACAATTTAGTAAGAAAACAACCACTGAAGATGGCGTATAGCCGGAATGAATGTTTGCAGCATTTGAAATATTATTGTTATGTTTGTGGAAAATATAATAGACAAAAAAATTTGGTGCCAAAATATACGAGTATGAAACAATTGTACAGTCGCGAGCAAATGTTATAGGCACCTTTAACAAAACTAATGTGTTTCATGTTTCTTGCATTTTTTTGTGACAGTTATTTCAACGTTTATATAATCGTCTTTATGGTTACAATAGTCTTTATAGATACCTTTTGTAAATGTATTATTTTTTATATATATTTTCAAGTCTTCGAGATGTCACTTTCCCCCTCCCATCTAAAAAGTATTATAGCTGTTACTAAAAACACTCTAATATGCAAGCAATTAATAAGATCCCTTAAAATACTACATATTTATAATGTATTACCTACAAGTTTTTATTTTCTCATTTTTTACTGTGATATTCGCCCAAAATTTAGGGTGCCTATAACATTTGCTCGCGACTGTATTTACAGTATTTTGGAGTAGACGTTATTGCAATGGTTCTTTAATTAAGTGGTCACAAAGGAAAAGGAAGTCAATGCAGTTTGGTGTTCCAATGTTATGGTACAATCCAGGTAATTTTTTTTAAATTTATTTTATATCATATATGTACAAAACATGTATTATACATCAAATATATTAATTTTATTTTGCATTTTCATATCTTCTTAGGTGAACACGTTAAATCACAGTGTTATGTGTGTTTAAATAGTATTACACGGAGAAACATATGTAATAGAGGAAGCATGGTATATGTTGGTACAAAATATGCAGAATTACCTAAACAACATACAGAGTTTATTCCAATACCAAACCCAGCAAGTCCAGATGTAACCTCCGTAGTATCTACAAATGCTGTCTTGTTTTTTTGTAGAAATTCTTTAAGGGCTCAAATATTATGTCTAAAGCAGTGAAGCAGTAAATACATCGTTTTTTATTGAAAATTTACAAGAAATAGCACCATTTGTATGACAGCGCCATCTAGCGTCAGTTTTAGGTAAAAATAAATATCGAAAATGAATTCCCATACCCCAAAAACAGTAAGATACCACAACTTTCCAGGATAATAAAAACAAAAAAGCATTATTTTATCAAATTTTCAATGATCTTTCCTTGTTAGACAACGTTCCAAAATCAACAACTTCAAATGCGTGTAAAAAAAATCTCGCACTGAACGAAAGAAAACCCTTCAAGGTTTTGTTATGGATAGTGTCAACTTTCATTTGCAGTTGGTCACATCCTATTCCCATTTTGGTTGTTGCACTGTGATATTGGAAGTGGTTGACAATAGCGTTTGCAACTCTTTTAGCTGGTGCTTCATCAGCACCTGCAGACCACTTCCATTTAATATTTTTTTTAACAAAATTAAACTTACTTTATCAAGTGTCAAAGGAAACAAAATAGGGAAGACGGTTGGCAAGCAGTTTTTTTTCTATTTTTAAGCATTTCGTTACGCTTAACACTCATAGAAGGACGCGCATTAACTAAACATTTCTGTATCAGTCAGCTTTCGTAAACAGGTTTCTTTACAAAAAAAAAAAATTAAGAGATATTTTATTAGTAGTAATTTCGTAAGTAATTGACTGTTTTTATTTAAATGCACATGCGGAAACAGTTTACTCTCAAGGTTTGTTTGTTGGTACTACACTTTCTATACTAGCTTGTGAGTAAAATAAGATAGAAAATTCATTCTATAGGTACCTAAGACAGATAAAATGTGCACCAGTGTAATTCGTGTAACACCAACGAATAAAGTACGGAATAGCGAAAGGAAAATTAAGCTGTTCTGTTACAGCTCCAATGGCAATAAAAAGCCCTTTGTACTAGCTTTTAATGGGGAATTTTGTTTCTTTATCAAAAATTTTAATTTACACTAAAAAAAAACCAAAGTGCCTCTGTATACGGGGTTAACTTCACAATGAACTAACTGCGTTTAGATTAATAGTAATATTTAATGTTATCTGTCCACTAAATGAAAAGAATCTGTTCCACAAATATCTGAGGAAGGATTTACAGTAGACGCACTTTCCAGTCTGCGTTGATTATATAACTTATTGTTAGTATTAGAAACTCGCTTAACGATCTATCTGTTTAGGCGATTAGGTGTCGCTCTAGATTAAACAACGTTCTTTTAAATTTGGAAAATGTGTATCGTTTTAACGGCTATTTCTGCCACAAACAACTTCTTAATAAATAAATATTATACGCCAAAAGAATTTACATTGTAAATATTTTGGCTGAAGGTATCTGTTTAAGATAAAAAAAAATATGTGAGAAAAAAAACTGTATCGCCGTAACAAAGCGGCTCTGCGCCTACCCAATGTCATAAACTCGTTAACTTATTTATGGGCTAGGTGCGTTTCGAAAAGCCACGGTCGAGTAAGCTATTGGAAAGAATGTCGATACAAATGCTATCCAAGTGATATTAGATGTAGACAAAAAGGTGCAATTATTTTCTATGACATGAAATACTGAGAATATACAATAGGGTTTGGAACAATTTTTTTAATATTTTTTTTCATTAAAAACGTGTGTCAAATAAATATAGATTTATAGGTTTTTTGTTTATAAGATTTAAAATGTCATAGTGTTTGACTAAAGTTATGTGTAGAGTGGTAAACATCAGATCAGTCCCAAGTTTCATGTATGTGATATTAACTTTTAACGCAAGTATTCAATACAGTGTCAGGAAAGAATAAAATTATTTATTTATTTATACTTGTACAACAATATACAAATTAAATACACCAAATACAGGCATATAGCGATACAAACCTTTCCTTATAATATACAATTTCTGAAAGTCACCACTCAAAACGGAATACCAGCTATCACCTCATTAAGGTAATGCATTCGTTTTGTCACACATTTTCTGAATCGCCATTTGTTTTTTTTTTTTAATACGAATTGTTATAACTAACCATAAGACAGTGTATCACAGATACATTTCCCTTCCAATATTTAAATAGCCACTTGTTAGCGATAAGTAGTTTGAGGCACAAGTTATTGATTGAAACAAAATCTATACTTTATAAATTAATGTACTCGATACCTCGCAAGTAAATAAAAATGTATTCTGTCAATAATCGGCGAGTACCTTACCTAACAAAGCGAGTATATAAAAGAGTTACTCGTAAGTAATCATTTATGTAGGGTACAATAATTGTCTGCCGTACTACTTATTGATTACAACTGGCATGATTTTCCTATAACGTAATTTATATCTCTATAGTGTAATATTTATTTCTATTGTCTAAAAAGTCTATTCAAATTCATTTAAGCCTAAATTGTTTACTCTATACTTGTCCTGACAGTTATACAGTTATTGACGGAATGCCATATAATATTTATAGTGGATATATTTCAAAGATATTCCTCGACACAGTCATAAAATTGGCAAAAAAAATAACTGGAAAAAATAAGGTATAGTTTCTTTACGCAGGTATTTTTGAAACAGTTTAAGGACTTTAGTAATTTTTTTTTTTTGGTGTGTACAACGCGAAAGTAAAATCCATCCATTCTTTCTTTTTAAATGATCTGTATATTAATAGACAAACCGTATATTTCGACACGTCAAATATAAGACAATAAATGTTATCTACGCGTAAATAAAAGGAAGTTTAGTACATAAGTTTTTCCAACTGTTCCTGACGATGCCAGCTACTAATCATGCGATACTGCGGTAACTACGATACTACCTACAACACCTATGCGCAATTTTATGTACGGGTAATACACATCGTTATATAAATACTCATCGAAAACATGCGTATGTATGTACGTTACGTACTTATAACTTGCACGATGCCGTATTTTACTTAGGCAAATCTCTTTCGATATCTAGAATGTACGATGTATTTAATTCAAGTTTCAATTAAATTCATTTTTGTACAAATATGGTGATTTGGAGCACTATCGGGCAATTAATGTTATCATTTGCTAGTTATAAAACCGGTTAACCGGTATTATCATAACCGATTAACCGGTTAAATAGCACAGCACTAATTTGAATTTCTTTAAAATTACCGAAGAAAATGTTTCTAGGTACTCACTAAGGCCATTCTAAGGTTATTGGCAGTTAAAAAAAGTAGTATGTTGACTAAATCTACAAGGTACCGATTATTAATTAAAATATGCTTCAAGGATAACAAATCGTGCCGGTGATTTATTTTATAAATTTTATGTTTAAGGGCTGCAGTTAAATTCATCTTGTACTTAGTGGAACGTATTGGCTAATCACATACACCAATTAAAACACCAGTTTAATTTTGATGAATTCAAAATTTTATTTCATGAAAATAATTATAATAAAATACTCTTTTTAGAAAATTTAGCCATACTTATATATAATTCAAAATACATCAACACCATCAAGATCAATCTAACATTTCACTCAAACCTTAAAAATGACTTTTACCAAACTTTAAAAATTAATTTTTAATCTTTCGATTTTATTTGCTTTGCCTATTAAATTATAATTTTTTCTTTGCCTATTCCTTTTCGGTCTAGCGGTGGGAGTGTGTGTCCTTGCTTGTCTTTGTAATCATCGTTTTTACCGTCTTCGATTTTGGGGTCCGTGGGTGCATTGCAGCCGACTTACATTCATTTTAACTTTGACTGTCCTAGTTTTGACTGAAGTTTTTAATGTGTTTGTAATGTACTAGTTTGTAAACTGTGATTTTTGTCTGTTAAAAGTATATTCATCTAGTCGACTTAACTCAGTTATTAATTTTTCAATCAGTTTATAACTAACTCTTCTTTAATTCAGATTTTTAATAATTAGAGCTAACTCCATCATGAATAATTTGAACAATAATTTTTTTTTCTTATTATATTATAATATAATAGATAAATTTTCTTATTATATAATTATATTTAATTGCTCACAATTGTTAGGTCTGATGAAGGGTCAAAATACAAAGGACCCGAAACGTCACTAAGGCGAAAAGATTAAAAACAATAAAGAACCCTTATTCTGCCGTTTTCTAACAGTAATTTTATTTAATACCTATATATACTCTATAACTCATATACTTTTAATGTAGCAATATCGTCTCGGTTAAAATTAGCCCGCGCTGTATATAACATTAAATAATTTAATACTTCCCTTTACAATATTCTTTAAATTGAAAAGATTCGTTGAAACAATCTACTTAGATTTTTCCGCCACAACGTATACAAAACTATTAATTTTAATTTTTGTTTATATTTATCAGTTAATAAATATTAAAAAAAAATTACCATACGATCTTACGCAGCATACCTTCCTTGACATACACACCAAATCTCATCAATCTAGATCAATAAATAAAAAAGTTATAGACGATTTAGTAGATCGATGCACCGTGCATCGATCAATGGAATGCTGATCAACTTGGGGTGAGAATCGTTTCCGTGAACAGGACTACGCGCTCCTATCTCGGCGGCAATGAGATAGTGTAGGGATAAAATGGGCTATGACCCTGTCTATCGTATGCGTGGCTATGTAATTTTTCTGTTGCGTTTGTTGCACATTATATGTGCTGACGTGAATTGTAAAACTCGCGGACAGATTTTAGACGGAGCCTCTGATTCTAATAATAATATTCACTAATAATAATAAATTGTTGTGCTGTTAAAGTCATAGCCCACCAGATAGAAATTATTCGGTCATTTGAAAGCGGTAATAAACAAAACGAGTAATTTAAAAGAAAACTGCTGAAGATGGTTATAGGGAATGTTACAGCAAATCGATGTAAAATTTAATTCTACATCAAAAAATACGAAAATATACAGGGTGTTCTATTTGAAAAAAATAAGTTTTGCAACTTTTAAAATTCTTTAATATGCCACTAATTTTTAAACACTCTATATAATTCCAATGATTTTTTTTTTTATTACGTTTTGGTAAAACAATGTTAGTACTTGTTAATTTTAAAGTGGGAGACTTCTGACACTTAAATCAAGTGAGAACCAATGAATTACATATAACGATGTAAATGTCAAAATTTTAACAAAAATCGTAATATCTCAAAAACAGTTGAAGATAGGTATTGGAAACCTTAGTAGTGATCGACATAGAATTTTATGGTAAATTCAAAAATATAATAATATATAGGGTGTTCTATTTAAAATAACAAAGTTCATGGCGGCTGCCGGTTAACCGGAAGTGCAAAAAAGTTGGAAATATTTTAGAAAGAAAGTAAGTGCCAAGTTGTTGCAAACCCCAAATTTTTAAAACTGAGGAATTTCGTTGAGCCGGAAAACTTCTAAGTACCCACTTCCGTGGAAAACCCTGTATAACTTCTATTACAACATCTGTTAAATGAAATTTGTAAATAAAGTTATTATTTAACCATTGGCATAGTACGGTTATAACTCTAAAACTAGACGTGGTGGCAAGATTTGGTTTTTGATTATGCCTTCAGTCAAAGACTGTAAATACTTTACAATAATTTTTACAACAGTTATTCCAAAAAAAAATAATAATAAAATTGTTGGCTAGTATGTTATAGATGACGTTTTATTTATTAATAGATATTTCTTTTTGTATTCTAGGGTAATTTAGCTTAAAATGTAATTAGTCAGTGCTTGTTAGTACGTTTACACTTTTATTAACAATTACGATGGCATGTTGTTAGGATATATTGACAATGTCTGATAGACTTATAAGAAAAAAATATATGTATAACTTTCAATATTCTGATCTTAATTGCTACTCTTGCCTAAATATAACTGGAATTAAAAACCAAACATAATTTCTCTTTCCCTCTCTAAATCAATTACTTTCGAAATGACCTATAAACTAAAATGCGGTATTTATTTATATTTCCTTACAATAATTGCCTTATTTAATACAACAATGTAAGATTACCAGTCTACGGCACCTTAAATGAACGAATCAATATTTTATTTTTACGCGGAAGCACTTGAGTCATCTTCAATATAGGATACTATATATAAAATAATTTCCGCTATTTTCAACTGGTACAAAACAAACAAAAAAATACAACAGAATTCGCCGATGAAGTATAAGCGAGTTAGCTCATTCTATTATACCGGTAATATTCGCAGACAAGCGTAGGTAACGCATTTTATAAATAACCCAACATCACACGCACAATATTTTACCGACATCAACTCAGAGATACAACACAGCCACACATCAGCACACAAACACACACACACACAAAACGGATGGAGCAGAGCAGAGCAAAGAACGAAGGCGGAAGAAAGGAAGTATGTATGTAAGAGAGAATAAATAACGTTAATGCGTTGCGTGTATTGTTGTACCTGATTCGATTGTTTTTTTTCGGCGCCGCTAGTCACTTAATCGCTGTGAGAAACTGGGCCGTTTCGATGGCCAGACCAAAAAACACGTCGCCTGTGAACTTTTGGCGTGGTGGGGGAACGCCGATAGAGGAAATTTTTTTATAAACAAAGCGTCCTACGGAAAACGATTTCTTTTCTCAGGGGGATAATTGGTAGTGACCACGTCAAGGTCAAAGCTAGAATGCGTACGAGGGAGCCAAGTAGGTGGGTTGGTACTGTTTTATCGGCGATTGAGACTGGATTTTCGATTTTTTGAAGCGTTTTGCATCTGCGAGATGGCAGGAAAGTTTGTACTGTCCACGCCGAACGACTCGTAAGCTATTTTCAGTGCTTGCCCGTCCGAGTTGTTATTTCTCATGCCACTGATTGATATAATTAAGTTTTACTTATGCTCCGAAAGTTATCAAAACGCATCTATGGGGGTTTTTAAAAGATTAATACATATTACAATAATTAATGCACCAATAGGGTACATTTCAACTGCAGATGAGGTTTTTTAGTGCCTGAAACAATGTTGGCTATCATTGAGCCATTTTTTATTCACATAATTATTTTATAAGAGTTCTATCAATTATTCTTTATTCAGCAATTAGGTCCAATGAGGTGATCGGACGTCATTTGGACGATAATATTTATTTCAATAATAAGAGATGGTCCTTCTTCACTTAGCGAAGACAGAAAGTGAAGAAGGATCATGTGTTATTATTTAACATCCACACACTACAAGAATTTTAGCAAAATTCCCGCACGATTTTGAATCAATTTTGTGTTCCTAATCCCGTACAAGTATTTTACTTTATAATAACAGTTCCTAAGAAATATTTATCTGGCAAGTAATATCAACTGCTACTGCCACATGCAGCTTCGCCGATGAACTAGCCAAGGAGGGCTCTAAGAGACACTTCATGGGTCCAGAGCCCGTATGTGGGATTACTAAGGATTCCGCAAGAAGGGAGATCTGGATCTGGTTAGATAAAGAAAGTACAAAGAAATGGGGGTCGACTGAAGGTCAACTCCATACCAAAACGCTGATAGGGGATGGGGATGGTAGTTTCTCTGATAACCTACTCAAGCGCAGTAAGAAAGAAGTTAAAACCATTACTGGGTTGGTAACTGGACACTGCCCTCTGAACAAGCATCTATACAACACAGGCCGTGTAAGCGAACCGTGGTGTAGAAGATGCGAACTACAGGAGGAAACGAGTTTACATGTAATTTGCACATGTGAGGAACTGAAGGTACTCAGGCAGAAATATTTCGGGAGAGATCTATTGGAGCCCTCGAAGGTCCTCAAGTTTCCACTGGGCAAGATACTGGGCTTTATAGAGAACACCAAGCTGCTCGAGTGGAAATAAGAGAATGCAGCTTCGTTGACGCAATCTCCAAGGCTATTGACAATGGGATGTGAACGATTGGATTGTTCTTTGACCTGACGTCGGCGTTCGACACTGTACGCCACGAGATTCTTCTAGAAAAGCTTCATTCCTTGGGCATTAGAGGGACACTGCTTCAATGGTTCCAATCGTACTTAACGGAGAGAAAAATGATTGTTAAGCTAAATAATGGGACATCCAGTGAGTATTCGATCCAGCATGGAGTAACGCAGGGTTCGGTGCTTGGGCCATTATTGTTTATAATTTTTACAAATGACTTACTGGAATGTGTTAACCCTGATGGACTGGTAGTCTTTGCTGATGACACTTCGATGCTTGTGGTCTCTCATGATGAAGATTCTCTTTTACTCAAACTGCGACAAGTTTTTACTGCATTTTAGTGAATGGTGTTATGCGAACAACTTGTTGCTCAATACTAGTAAGTCGGCATGTGTTAGATTTCATAAACGCAAAGTTACGAATGTTGACACACTCACTTTTCCGATTGGTGATTTGTTGAATATTGTGGACAATATAAAACTGTTAGGCACCCACTTACACGAGCATTTGACTTGGAATACTCAAATTGATTATGTGTGCACAAAACTAAATAGTGCTTACTACGCGATTTTAAAGTTGAAGTCTAACCTCCATGTAGACTCCATTACGACTGTATATTACGCTTTAGTGTACTCCATCCCCTCTTATAATACTGTTCTGTGGGGTAATTCTTCAAATGTTGGACGTGTTTTTGTCTTACAAAAACGAATAATACGTTTAATTTTTAGCTTAAAGTTTCACGAATCTTTCAGACCAGTCTTTGTGAGGGAGACGATCTTTACGTTGCCATGCATATATATTGCTCTGTTTTTTTTTCAGAACAAAATGCCCGGGATTTCAAAATTTTGTTTTTAAAATTCAGTACAATTATTATTATATTTAAATTTATGTTTTCAATTTATATTATTATTATTATTATTATTTAGCTTATCCGTTTACGATTTTTTTTTCTTTTTTTTCAATAAAAATCAATTAAAATAAAATAGTGGTTTCAATACACCCAGCGACCTCTCTGATAAGTGAAAGAAAACAGTGAAAAGTGATTTCCTACCTGCTAGGTGGCACGGGACGCTTCAAAAGGCACCAGATCGCCTGTCAAAATCATACTCCGGGCGCTTACTAACGAATAGGTAGTAATTTTCTCACCTAACGGACGCACCCTCAAGGCCCCTTCTCGGATTATTAAAATTGGAAATAAGTAATTATCGAAAATCGATGTAAAAACACTAACTGTACAAATAAAAGAAATGTTTCAAACCAAAACAAGCTTAAATCTTTATTTAGTTAACAAATGCTAGGTTTCAGCATCATTTAGACTCTTTGATCACAAGGTACGTATGTTGGAATCAGTAAATACTATATAAGACAAATTATTTAATATAAAAATACGTATTTCCTGGCATTTTAAATGACTATGAGGTTATGGAAATGTCATAATACAATTTAATTACATTCGAATAACGGCGCCATCTACCCGTACACAGCAATATACTAAATTTTATAGCAAACGATCATCTGTGATTATCGATATTTGTTAAAGATAGCTATTTTATTACAGACCAAACTCAGTGATTCTTATATACAACCCTTAAATATTAAAATTTCTAAAATAACTAACTAAAAGGCGGTTGATATAAATCTAACCCCAAATCAACGTATAGTGAAATAAATCATAAAAATCTAAATTTCTGATTAGTATTGAATGGAAAGTGATTAATTCTTTTCTGTTTTAGGTGAGGTAATTTAATGGAATACTAACTTGATCCTACACGACTAACTGGCAGTTCTCTGGGTACAGGATGGAGTTTCATTTGGACGGGCCCTCGGTCTCGGCAATAGCATGGAAAGGCAATCTGGTCGGGATTCTTCGTAGGAATTTTTTATAGGAAATTCTTGACAATTGCAGGTATTCAGTAAGGATTTAATTATTCAGGAGTTATATCGATACTTTTTTAGGTAAACACTTCTTGGAACTTTGATATTTTTTTGAAAGTGTGGCATAAAAATTGTTATAGGAAATTAATACAACCGTTGTCTCTCGTGGCCACAAACAGAATGAGGCTTCAAACCAGATTTATCAATTAACAGACTTCGATTGTTATCGCTAACAGGCAGGCCAACGTCAATTTTGAAAGATATCGCTAACCGACATTAAAATACCGTTATTTTCTCTAGTTTGAGGAGAATACGACAAACGTCACCAAAAAGACATCTTGAAGAATGAAAAATCTCTTCGAGCAAAATATAACAAGAACACATAAAATATACCAGGTAAGCTTGTATTAACATATAAAATAAAGTTTACATTATAATAAAGGCAAATTTAGCACCTAATTCTAATATTGTCCATTCTAAATAGCTATCTTCAACAAATTCATAATTCGCCTGTAAAGTAGGCAACTGAGCACACGCCTCACTTTTAATTACTTCTTCATTTGGTTTGGAAACCTGTTCTAAATGCCTCTAACTATTCCATACCTTAGATATCATGGCAATATATACCAATATGCTCTATATGCGGAAAATAACTGCATGCCCATTTGTTGCGCACTGAGCAACACAACTTCTTGCTTTGAGAGATCACCGTCGTATTCGGGTTTACTGATATATAATAAGTTACCAACAGAATTGAAGAATATGCCCAACATAAAACAATTTAATAACGCCCTAAAAACATGTTTACTGCGTAAATGTTATTATACTGTAAATGAACTTCTGCGAGAATGAAAATGTAGTCATCAATAAAGTATCTGTTTTGTAGAATTTTTGTTGTATTATTTGTAATATTTTGTTTCTTTAATTAATATGTTAATCTGATGCAGTTCACACATTCAGTTCTTTTCCATAACATCAAAACGTGGATAATGGAAATTCGAATATGATGTACAGCCATGCTGTAAAAAAACTAATCCAGTCGACCTCATTCATTTTCTGCTAGAGGATAAGTTCATAATTTCTGAACTATGTTGTCAAATGTGTATGGATTTATTTTTTACAACCTTAGTACCTACAGATAGAACTAGATATGTAAATTAGTTATATATAAATACATAAAATTAGCAGGGGGATAGGTGTTTAACTCTAAACACGCTGTATATGCTTGCACACACGCAACGCACCTCTATTCTTGATGTGTAGGTATGTATATTTGCGTGCAGAATGTATGTAGAACGCCCACTTTTCCGTATTTTTAGTTGGCTGCCTTGGCACCGGCCGATTTTGTAATATTTATAAAATTTTTGTTCCAGAATCTGGCAGAAAATAGCCGTGTGTCGTTTGTCACAATGCTATTTTTTAACACCCAATGTCTCCAAAAAATAAATTCCACTCACAACAAAGTATGAGAAACGGCTATTGATACGAATCGGGACGGAAAAATGTATTATTGTCACTATCGGATAGTAAATAATTCCAAGATTTTTTAACTCAACGGTTTCTGACGCAGAAAATATCTAAGCACTGAGTTACACGAAATTCTACTAATTCAGGACAATTGTTTTGGGAAAAAAATCTTTTGCCAAAATAAAGTAACGTTATCTAAAAGGGCCACATTTACAAGCATTTTTCCACATCTACTACCTATAGATGTGTAGATATACCCAAGAATTAGCGACGAATATGAAACATTTTATCCCAATGAATCAACTAATGCTGACTAGTGGAGTAGTGAAACCTTCCACTTCAATAAGTTATTGGATCTTAGATCTTTCATGTGCATTCAAGTCTCCCATAGCGATAACCCGCTATGTGCTCCTTGAACATAGTTCTGAGGGCAGGTTTCATCTTGTCCAATCTAATCCTCATTGCAGTTACAACACCCGATTTTGTAAATGATCAATCTGTGACTGACAAGGGGAATGCAGAAATGCTGGGTTCAGAATTGATCCGGGTTTTGTCAGTTGATAATGGTGAGTTTTTGAAGTACTTTGTAAAACATTAGCCATAGATGGTAGGACGTTAATTTTTTAGAATCTAATTTTGTTTTACACCTCGCATAAGTACCTAAATATGCAATTAGTGTTCAAGTCCATAATGGCGTAGTGGTTTGACCGCTCGGTATCAACACAGGGTGTGACTCCACAACTCGACATATCTGGCATTGTAGTGAGTTTGACGGAAAAGTAGCTAATTAATGCTGAAAGTTCGGTACTTTCGAAAGGAGGAAATTTCTATATCACTCCAAAATCTCTACTTGTTGAGGATATAATTGCTAACATCGAAGATGGAATTTCAATTCGATTTTTTTTTTTGTTCGAAAATAAACTGAATACTTTATTAGAAGATGTTCCGAAGAATATTATAAGAAAAATGTAGTACATGCATGACGGCGCGCCAGCTCACTATTCTAGGAGAGTAAGGGAATTTCTGCAAAGAAAATTTAGAAATGGGTGGATTGGTCGTGGGGGTCCTATACCATGGCCAGCTCGTAGTCCCAACCTTAATCGCCTCGATTTTTCATTTTGGGGATTTATGAAAAGTGAAGTGTATGCCGCAGAACTAAATAGTGAAGAACAATTATGGAACAAAATTGTGGAGTCTGCTGACAGATTTCATAGCAATAATGCTAACATATTTCAGAGATGCCGTCAGTCATTAACACGAAGATTGGAAATGTGTATTCAGGAACAAGGTCACCAATTTGAACACCTTATGCAGAACTAATATGTATCTTATATTTTTGAATGTTGTTTTGTTTAATAAAAGCCTTTTAATTTCAACAGTTTGTAACTTGAAAACAAAAAGCAATCGGACATTAGTGTATAGGAACTTTTTTTGTTATTTCTTGGTCCTCTATCACATGTTGCTATGCATTGTAGTTTTTTCTATATCACCCTGTATAATCAGCAAACTTTTGTTTTGCTATCCAGACCTTATAAAACTGATTCCATACAATTAAAAATCGCCTTCTCACCCGTGCCACTTGGTAAAAATCTGTATAGAGTGGGACTTCAAAGATTGTATGTTTTAAAGAAACTATATATACGATTATATATAAAGCTTTTCAAAGATCTTAGAAAAGGAAGAAAGTAAAGAAATAGGTCTACAGCTGTCCACACTATTCCTGATACCCTTCTTGTAAACCGGGACAATTTTTGCATGCTTAAGGGCCTCAGGAAACACAGATTCCGCAAACATTGAGTTGGTAATACTTTCAATAGCTTGCACGATGATTTCTAACTTTTGAATTAGCCTTTCCTGTGATATTTTTTTTTATTTTATAGTAGTTTTAGACGTAGTACTTTCGCACACTTAACATCCATCCGATTTGATGAGTACTCTATATGCTATTACAATAATCCTTTATCGAAACTCTTGTTTGACTTAAGTATAGGCAACTTTGAGAGCACAGCTGCAAGTCCTTTCATCTGAATGTATAATTTTCTGCTGCTTACGAAAATTGGATCAGATGTAAATACAGAAAATGAAAGAAAATCAAATTATTTGCGAACAACAAAGAAAAAAAAATGATGGAAACTCGGTAGATACTAAATAAACTCCTGCTATTTGCTTATCATTGATTAACAAGAAATTTCAACAATGCACTATAAAATTATAACAAACGCTTTGAATTTGAATTGCTTGAAGTTCGCTTTATATAAAACCTTACTACAACTATAAATGCAAAGGCGGAATAAAATGAAACAAAACACATCGACTTTTAAAAACGATTGTCTCATTTATTCATAAAATTACATACCTTCTAACATCATCATTTCATTATATACATGCTTTGTTATGCATACAATACTTCTTACATTGTAAAAGTATATGAACAGTGTAATTATAATCCAAAATAGTACGATTTATTAAACCCTATTGCTATTTTTATAACTATGAACTCATATAAATATAATATGTATATGTAATTGTGAAAAAGTTAACTAAAAATCGAATTGAAATTGTCAATTATCAAAAGGTACGTAAATATCGTTCACACTGTATCATATTGTATTATGAATAATTACGATTAACATATTTATTATATTAGATAGTAGTTTACATAATATATATTTATGTACAACATAAAAGAGATCTGACTTTTTTAGTTTTTAAGGAACTTATAAAAGGTGTTTTTTTTTAACCCTTATGTTAGCTTAATTCATTTTAAGCTTTATTGTGTATTTACATTAATATTTTATGATAAGCCTATTGATTATATACAGAGTGTGACAAAATTTGTGTATGTTTGGATATTTTGCAAACGTGATTGCCAAATGCTAAAGAGGTAATTAAAAATATATACTCAAACAAAATAATTTTCATGCAAGCTAATCCAGTTGCAATTACGCCAAAATATTTTTTATTCTGCAAACTTTTGAACATTTTTAAATTTATTTTTTCCAATAAAATCATGCTTGCATTATATCCAGCACGTATTTATACGAATTAAAGCCTTAAAATTTGCCTTATCACTTAATTTTTATCGATACAATTTGCAAAAACCTATATTATGCATCCAGAGTACACATGTATAAAGCTTTGATATGCAAATTACGACAATTTGATATACTTACATATAAATAATAAGTACATTTTCTTTATTTTTTTTTTACAAATCAGTATTAGATACATCTTACTTTTTCAGTACCATCAAAATAGGCCGGTTTTAATATATTCTTTTTATCTTTTTGCTTTATTTAGTAGCGAGTATTTATCACAATTACATTTAGTCACAGCAAATGTGGAATGTTTTTTAAACGATATATTTTTATACATAATGTACATCTAATAATATTATTCCCTTAATTTATATCCTTAATAATAATTAAGAAATCTACAGCAGTTTCTTAGGTCAAACAGTGCAGCTTTACTACCTAATTATACATGATATATTAATATATACAATATTGATGAAACTGTCAAATAATTGACATTTCTGTTTACAATTACAATTCAGCATCTTACCGCTAGGTGGCGCATCACTAATGTGTCAAAGTTGTGCTGTATTATATTATGTATATCATGGCAAGACATAAGCCGTCCATACGTGAAAATAATTTAGAACTTTACGCTTACAAAGGTTAATATCTTCAATTTTTGCTTTGTACATTTACAATTAAACAATTTAAACATATTCCGCGTTTATATACAAAATATATGCTCTATATTATTATCTACAGCTAAATAAAGTTATGTACACACATTTTTAGGTTAAATATATCGCATCCTTAAGTATACATATTATTTCGTACTACAATTTTATCACCCATAGCACGCATTCTCTCTCTAGATACAGATAGGATAATTATTGCTACGGGAAATTGAATAGCTTAATAGGAGTTTCGAAGATTGTCAAGCAATAGTGATAGATAAGAATCTTTTTGTTTTAACTATTATTTTCAAATCAAGATATTTATTATAGTTTGATTGCATGCATAAGTGTTATAAACAGGAATAAAATGGTTATAGTAGATACTTGTGGACAGTCACAAGTAAGCTTAAATTTTTTTTTTGTTATTATAGCTTATAATTTGACGTTCTAAATTGACTGAATTTAAGAAGAGACTAGAATATCAGTTGGGTTTCAAACTATTATTTTAACATACACCCCCAAAACGCTTCTGTTTTTTTTTTCTATGTTATATCAAAGTTTAAGATAATTATGCATGTGTTTATGTTGATGACAATTGTATCAATAAATGCATATTTTAATTCTTTAAAGAATTAATTTTCAAAATCGATTTTAATTTTAACTAATCATCTAAATATTCATTCGATATTATGAATAGACAGTTAATGTAAATATTAGCAAGATTTCTAGATTTCTAGATTCTAAAAACCATCAGAATACTTGGAAATAACGGCCAATATTTTTACCTCTTTTGCTAAAGATAAATAAGCTATTAAATAAATAAACTTTATATACGACAAAAAGAAATCTTCATAAATGCATATCTTAAAACATAATTTTTAAAGAATTTCTCCAAGAATTCTGTTCGAAGTCGTAATAAGATTTTTTCAAAGGTGCTTTTTTATTTCTACGATGTACGAATGTATAAATTATTGTTAAGAAAAAATGATAACTGTATTGTTTCTAATTATATTTAATTTATCGCAGCTATATTTGTACATACTTTCCAATTAATTTCAATACATGCGTACGAGTCACATGTGTATTAACATCAATCAAGATGCCAATAGGAAAAATATTTTTTATTGAATTTGTGATGACAACAGCTGAGCGCGTTATTTTGTATATATTTGCCATAGAATTTAATGCCACGGCTTGCAAAAGGTTTCAAATCACGGAGTATCTTCAAATTGGAAATATTTAAACAATAAAAATTGTGAAAAAGTAAATAACGATTAGCAAGTATTGATTTCTAGAGTTGGGCGTTCCACAGGGCCGTGTTCCAGCTCTGTGCTGTTTTTACTTTTTATAAATGTCATTACTAACTTTCTTTCTAATTTTAGCGTTTATCATATATCTTGATGACATTGCCGCATTGTCTTGTCGAAATATTAAAGAAATTGACATAATATTTCGTTACAAAACATGAGGGAATGGTTCCACAAATTATAAATTATTTTATAATATATCAATAAAATGAAATATTTAATTTTTCATAGTTCTCAATACAAAGCTCAATTTGATATACATCTTTTTAATCGGAACACTGAAGTAATTTGTGTCAATGAATGCTGATTTTTTTCAGGAATTTTATATTAATTAGAATCTAACCTAACAATACACTGCCATAGAAGTATAAATAAATTTAATTCAATCAGAATGTTAAATACTATTAAAGTTCGTGTTCCCATATTGATGAATACAATTAAAACATCTTACAGAACTTATGTTTCTGCGTTCAATGCCATCTTCAGTTGTCTATATAAGAAAGCTAAGTTTTATAAGTGAAAATATGAAAATTATATATGTGGTGTGACGCTTACAAAAATAAATTAGGGGTTATATAGAATTAAAATTAAAAATATCATTTAGGAACACTTAAAAAAAAACTTTAAAACCTAAATGTTAATTATTAAATTTGAAAACTGTAATTTAAATAGATATGTCGAACTATGGAATTTTGTTTGAATAAGTGTGTGAATAAAAGATAAATCATGAATTTAAATAATTAATTCACATTAAAATTATTGTTAATTATTTGGGAAAGTGAAAATTGATCTTGTATTCATATTGTAGTTGTTTGGTTTAATAATGTTATATAAATAAAAATCTTTTGTTTTTGTTTTATTTGATATGCTTCAAGTTTTTAATTTGAAAACTTTTATCACATAAATGCAATATTTTTAATTTGTTATTATTTAGACTTCTATGGCCAGTATCTAATTAGTTATCTTAGTTAATACCTGATTAACTCAATCTGTTACAAATTCGTGATTTAAAAAGTATAGTAAATACTTTCGAAATTGATTTTAAAGGCCTATTATCAGATGTATGGAGAATATTAAGTGCAGAGAACCATATGGATCGTATTTTAAAAAGTGATGTATTTTAATTTTATCAAAAATACATGTATATGGACTATTGATTTTTTTATTTATCAAAAAAGAAGAACAAGATAATCTTCAACAAAACAGTGCTTTCATTATTATAATGCAAGAATCAAACACGACTTTAATTACATTACCATATGATGCCAATTTAAGTAAAAATTGTCCCTTGCACCCTAAGTATTAAATTTTTTAACGAGTTATTGCAAAAATATAAATTTAAGTTTTTAAATCGAACTTCAGATTTTTTTTCTACTGTAAAATTGCATTTATTCAATAAAATGTACTTAAATTTATGTCCTGAAATTGGAAGTTAGCTGAGCTGGCATTGGTGTTCATATTTCTTATTTTTCTTAATATTTTTTTTAAAATTTTTGTTTTCTATTTTGTCAATAATTTTTGAAAGACTTTTAATTAATTTTAATATGTTCAACTTTTTCCATTATTTACTTTGTTTTGTTTTTTTTTTACCTTTGAATTTAACCTGGTACTGAAGATGGCTATTTAGCCGAAACTAGTAAGCCGATAATCTTTTACAATTGGTTGAGTATTATACCAGTCGTTCTTTATCATTATAATAGAATAATTTAATTAATTATTAAATAATTATTTGGTAAAATTGCAAAAATAATAATATACATGACTGTCAAAATATAACGGCTATTAACAGCTAAAGAATATAAATGAAACCGCCGAGTTAGTGACATTGTAAAATATGTACTATTAAAGACAAAAATCTTGACTCAAGTTTGACATAAATAGAGATACAATTATTGAAGTTGCTTCAGCATGTCAATATATCTCTCTTTAATTTCGAGTCAAGACTTTTGTCTCGATGGTACATATATGCATGAATTGTAAGGTGTGATATAGAGAGAGCTGTATACAGTAAAAGAAAAATCTAGCTGACAATAGGTACAAATTTTGGAAAATTTGTTATACCTATCATGTTGTAGCGATGAAGATTTTACCTACATTGAATTCCAAAATTTGTTGCTTTAATTCTACTCAAGGTAATTTTAGTATATTTTTATTCAAATACAGATATTTCTAAATATTGCTGTCTAAGAAGTGACAATGAAAATATGGTAAAATCACAAACATTCTCTGCAGGTGTATGTTAAAATAATTTTTATGAAATTTATTTCACTTGGTAATTGATAAATCGATAAAAATATGTGTCTAGTCTAAGTAAGTGATATAAGAACACAATCTCACAAGATTTGAATTTACTTACCTAGAATTTGATATATGTATGTATAATATGTATCATAATCATATCTGATAATTTTGCTATTTGACTAATAACTTATTTACAAGTACATCTATTGACTTTTGAATAATTACACAATAATCATAATCTGACAAATATTTACAATATATCAAAGCGATTTTTGTATTACAGTAAACCGGAATAGAATATTATTAGTTAAGAAAGTTAGTACCCGTGAGATTAGAAATTTTAAATGACTAAGATTGAAAGTTAGATTTATAGAAATAGTGAATTTAAGAACATTTTAAAACGTCTAATTTATTGAAGAGGCATTAAATACATATTATATTATTATTTAAAATTCTCAAAAATTTGTTTAATATACATATTTACATATTACATAATAAATTTTCTTCAATCTAGAGGCATTAAAATTTATAGAAACGCCCAATCATTGCAAAATAGGCTTACTTGGCATAGCTCTTAATAAACTTTTCGATATATAAATTTGTATTATTTGGGAAAGTATGCGAAACTGTTCGAAGTAACTTCAAAATTATATAACCTTCAAATTGATATTTGAATGATGTCAGATTCATGTATTATTCTTTGAATACAAGAATGTCGCTGTTCGAATAGTCATTTCTATTAATATTGCGATGTACAAAAGTGTAATTACGATCATATACGTAAACACTTATGGTTAGTCATTGAAATTGACATTAATCCCATTCAGAGCCAGCTACAAACATTTAAAAATAGGGCTACTTAGGCTGTTTAAGAAAAAGTCGCTTATATCTCAAAATCTATAAAAGATAGGTATAGGGAATGCTGATATAAAGTGATAGAGGATATTTTCTTCCTAATTTCGAATTAAAATACAGGGTGTTTTATTAAAAAAGAAAATTGAGTTTTCTGTATTTGAAAATATGTTACAGTTTTGAACGCCTTGTATGTTAGAATGTAAAGTGGGTGTACTGTTTCTTAGGGTTATATCTACATTCATAATATAGCAAGTTTGGAATCTCTACTTGCAGTATTAACCAAGATATTAATTTCTCAATGATGCTATGATTATAACTAAGAAAAAAGAAAAACTTAAATAACTCAAAAACGGCAACACATCTTATGCCTGTATAAACCTTACGGGATTTCATTTCACAACTTTCATAGCACATTTAAAAAACTTGCAATTTCAAACACAATTATGTTGATAAGCCTTTCATACTAAAACATATCGAAAACCTTAACAAAGCTATGCCAAACCGCTTTCAACCTATCTTACAAAGTAGCGTTCCTGTCCTCTAGCTAGGCATAACTCTGACTATGCTCCAATGCTAGGTTATTCAATTTACCACCTTGTTCGACCCAATTCTTCAACCGGCCACGTAATTCCTCTAGACTCTTCGATTTCGCCTTATTTATCCTTTTGTACTTCACGTCCTTGGGCTTGGTCACTGATCTATGATTAGACATCACCCTATTGTAGGTAGTAACTTGGCTGGTATGGCATTTGTTTGGCGGTTTCTCTTCCTCTCTGTTGTTGTTAAGGACGGATGGTTTGGAAGATTTATCTAGGAGGTAAGGCCAACTCGGAACCTCACACACTTTCTCTTCTAGCAACCTATCCTTCTGCATCACGTCTTCCATGTGGCAAATGGCTTTACCGCTACCACTGGCGAATGCATCTCTTTTCTTTATAGCGTCAGATTTGTGCTCGTTCTGGTTCTCATTGTCAATATCCTCTTCGACACTATACACAGTCTCCAATATCTCAGGCCTACGCAAGAAGCCGTTGCTCTCCTGTTGTACTTCAAATTCGGATCAATGGCATCTGATATTGACCTGACAACGGTGACTGAGTCAGCGTTTCCAGATCTAAACCTCGGTAAATGAGTGACGTTGCTGTCTGAATCTATATCCTCCATGACGACCGCACTATCGGAATCATTGAGTGAATCCAAATCCAAGATATTCGTATCCAATTCGTTCAAGTCGGCGTGGGGTGGCTCCAAGCCGTTATCTATCAGTCTGTTCGTTAGGCCCTCTATGATTCGTTGTTGCCTGTGGATTATATTCTCGCGCATGTTCAGCATCGTCGAGATGTCTTTCTGCTTCCTGATCAGTCTGGATTCGAATAGGAGCAATTTGGAGGATAAAGCCTTCAGTTGGTCTACTTTCTCGCGTTGCAGCCTGGATATGAGCAGCTCCTGGAAAAGGAGAAGGGAATTTAGAAGTTAGAATGATAGGATTTTCACATCTCTGGTGGGCTGGGATTACCTGTGTCTTGTAGGCCCTCCTCCATGCGAGTAGTTGTTGTGCCTGGGCTCTGGTTTTCTGTCGCAGATCTCTGACCAATTTCCTGGCTTCTTCTAGCGTATCCACGTCGCCGGCATTCGGGTCCTTGTCCGCCTCCAAAGCTACTCGCTTCAGTTCCAACATGGCGCTTTTACTGCCAAGACTGCTTGACCTGCAAAAGAAATCGAAATTAATGAATATTATATTAATTGATAATGTCGTGAAATAAATGATGACTAAAATTTTTAAATATCTTTTGCTAATATGATGATAAAGCTATAAAGACAATGGACTTTAATAATATTAATAATAATAATAATGGTTTATTGATTCGAGATATCGTAACAGATAATCAGTCATTACAAAAGTAAAAGAAGAGAAAAGATACAATACTTAAACTTAAAATTAAACTTTACGAAAATTAAAAAAACAAAATCAAAGTTAATTAAAGGATAATGAAGCAATAATAACTAATAAATATAATAAATGAATAAAATGGATATTGCTTAATATCTAACATAAAATATAATTCAAGAAAACAAAAAGTCATCTACATTGTGTTTTGCGCAATAGCATATCCCTAACACTTTTCTTAAAATTAGTATACATTTTAAATTCATTTGGCAATTTGTTGTAAACATAGGTGCAGGAAGCTGCACGTATGTTTTAGTTCTCTGCTTGAAATAAATAACTCGAATTTTGGCAAATGAAAATCAGATGCTCTTAGCGTTTTGTAGTCATGTTTTTATTTTGAACGTAATAATAATAATAATAATTATAAATAATAATAAAGAGCTTCTAGAATATAAATTGAAGGTACAGTTAAGATTTTTAATGTTTAAAAAAGTGGTTTGCATGATTCTGTCGGTTTTCCTTCAGGGATTAATCTAACAATTTGCTTTTGGGCAAGAAATACCATTTTGACTGACGGTGAAGCTCCCCAAAAAAGTATACCGTAGATTAGTAATAAAAAATGACTTTATTGCCATAACATTCATAATAATAAACAAAAAACAACAATAATAACAATAAACAGAGGCAATCTGAAGGCGAATCTCAGTTGAAAACTGTTGTTTAACCTTCACAAACAAATATGAAATCACAATAAATACAATGCCTAAAACCTAAACTCGATGACATACAGATAATTTAGTCTATAAAACAAATAAGTAATCCCTATGGTGAGAAATGTGATCAAATTTCTTTAGGTTGAAAATATATCGCAAACATACATGCTGAATCTTTTGAGTCCGACAGACAGTAAAATTGTCCAAAGCACCATGATAGACAGCAGAACAATAATTAAAATGTGATATAATACAAAAATATCACATAAATTCTTCTTAGTAGACTGACTAAGCACTGATCTATGAGATGAATATAACTTTTTTAAATGTATGTAAGCCCTTTTAATATATGTAGAAATCTGATCACGAAAACGAAAAGAATTATCCAATATATCACCAAGGCTTTTAACTTTTTTGACAAAATATAAATTAGAATTGTTAATTTGTAACCTCATTTTATTACTCAAATTCTGGCAGGCTTTCTTAAGCCCAAATAAACTAGCCTGGGATTTAGCTGGATTTATAGCAAACAGTGATCACGTGAGTGGTCAAACAAAGACTCAAGGTCAGCATTAATAACCTCATTAGCTTTACGCCAATCCGACGGATGGAAGGAATGTCATTCAGCGTACATGTGATACTTACAGTGCCTAATACACGTCAACAACTTAGAGGTAAACAAAACGGGATCTAAAATAGACCCCGGCGGCACACACGCGAAAATGACAAACAATTAGATATATTGTCATTATGCTTAACTATTTGGTTACGATGAGAAGGTACCCATTCATTAGAGATACAGCATCATTACTGAAACCTATATGCCTCTAATACAGACGAAAGAACGTTATGATTAACTGTATCAAAAGCCATGGTGTAATCTAACAATATGAGACAGGAATAAGTTCACTATCCAAGGCCGAAATCAAATCATCTGTAATCGCTAATAAGGCAGTCTCACAACTGTGGCCAGCTCGGAAGCCAGACTGAGTAGAAGGCAATACCTCATGGTCAACAAGAAAATCCGAATTCTGAGAAGCTAGTACCTTCTCAAAAACCTTTGAACGACAGGGAGAATACTAATCTAAGATCTTCCATTGGCAATCTTCGGCAAAGAACGCACAATCGTAATCTTCCAAGAATCCGGAAAAACAGATTCCCTTATGCCATAATCAATAAGGTGGGTTTTAAAATTCGTAATGATATTGAAAATTGTTGCTACATCAACAGGTTTAAATGAGAAAAGCTAAGCAGCGCAATTTCTTTCATATAGAATTTTTAATTTAGCAATATTACCGGTAATCGGCGGTAGTTGATTCACAAAGTAATTATTAATTTTATCAACATCATTTAAACCTGCAGCCAAATCAACATTTTGTCTTCCACAAACACCAAGGCGTTTAATATTTTGAGTCGCGGCTGAATTTCAGAATAGGATAAAAACGATAACAAGTTATCTACAGATAGGGCATTTTTAGGCTTCTATATAGATATGCTTGTGCTATGTAGTAAAGTAACCAATCTGTTACAGTGATCACGTCATAAAACATACAAGACTTTTACTGGAATATGAAAAAATACCATAAAGAACTCGTTTTTTCAGGCTTTTCTAGACTGGTCCTCTGAAATACTATCCTTATAAAATTAGTTCTTTATGATATTTCTAATTTACACATTAATCAGCCTTTTCCCACCCAACGTATTAAATGGGATTTCTCTTTCGTACGATTTACGTCAGCATCAAACTATTATGGCAAGTCACGTTAACTTGCCCTACGCAGCCTCAAGATTGCGGAAAATAGTCTGTGCCAATGAAGCAACCAAGGAGTTATTACATTAAAATTCATAATTACATTGTTAATAAATTATGTACATCTGATGGTGGTAAATTTTTTTTTTATTTTTAATTCGTACGTCGCAGATAAAATATTGTATGAAACTGTATGTTAAATACTTTTTTGTGCGCGAATACGATATTTAGAGCACCAGCGAAGCGAGTGTTTTGATTGGAGTGAGCTCACCTCATGCACTATTTCATAAAATAACTCAAAAAATAATAACAAAATTTTAATTAAATAGTGTATTAGATCTAAATGGTCTCGTGATTAACTAAATTTTAAATAATTACAACAATTTTCACAAAGAAAAAATAGTGTTATTAACACTGTTAGTGGAAACATATTTTGACATCGTTTGGTCGATCAATGGGATCCTAACAATTGATACACTACGTTGGAATCGTTAGCTTATATTTCGTTTTTTATTTCAATTCATGTATGTATGTATGTATGTAAATAGAAGGGTGGTGTTGCACTGCGACCTAAAAGATCTACTGTGTCCCCTATTCTTCCTGCTTTACAGCTGGCAAATTCATACAAATGATCCAGATAAAAATGCACCAACAAAAACAGTCTAGCAATAAAGATACCTTCTATTCAGGATTATGTGAAACATTTGTTGCATCTAGCATTCTAGCATCTACATAAATTTCTAAATAAATACGACAATAGGCATATCCCTCATGAAGCCATAATATATTTACTTCAGCGCCACATTGAAGTAATGGCTTCTGTAAAATCTAATATTTCTAACAACTTTATTTGGATATCGGCAGAGAAAACTGATATTTAGGTTTGTCCAATCGATGGGCCCTAAAATGCGTCTGCCTCTCCCCAACCAAGGTCGGGCAGTTGACAAGAAGGTGAGCAGTAGTTTTCTTCGCACTCCCACACCACCTGCACAGGGAAGAGTGCACTAGCTTAATGCGGTACATGTGCTTATTTAGTGGGCAGTGCAAAGATTCTTGTGAGTAATCTCCAATTGTCCGTGCTCCATAAAGATTGCCTTACGGAGTCTTTCCTCATTCGCGTTGAGCCTAGAGATTTACAGTGTCTAGCGCCTAGCGTTGCGAATGAAGCTTTCGCCGTCATTCACCGTAGATCGTTCGCATCATAGCAGGGCTTCAAGCAGTATATTTCATTCTTAACATGAGTGAATGAAGCGCTGTGCATGAAGCAAATTTCTCATATTGGCTTCACGCGTGAATATGCAGTGTCAACCGACGAAAGAGTGAAACGAGACTTATTCTCAGTGACTATTTGCATTGCGCACGCACTACCTATATCTACCACGAATGACGGTGAAGTCATCCTACACTATACAATCACGCCGTGGAAGGTAACTTTGAGAATAGGCTTCACTTCATTCGTTCGCTTCAAATGCAATATTCACGCACAGCTATATATAAAGAATGAAAAGCTACGTTCATCACAACACTACTAGCGCCGGCGAGTTGATTTCAAAAGGAGCAGTGTCTAGCAGCAAGTTGGACTGACAAACGTTTTGATGCTGCCATATGAGCTACCACACGTTGATTCTGACCACAAAACGGAGCTCGTGGCGGGCGCCCCTTACTGATGGTATCTATCAAATTTTACTTGAAATATTACTGAAAGTAAGAAAGCATATAAACTAAACAAATTAAGTTTTGAAACAAATAGTACTAGAAATGTTAAAGTGAAGGTTATGTGTACAATACAGTTATAATCATTAAAATCTAATGATATTATACAGGGTTATTATCTAACTTACGAAAAAGTGCGATATAATTGACACGAAAATATTCGTCTAGATTTTCAATGTTAGCGCCAACGACCACTAAGCTGATTCTTTCTTCTACGTGGTCTCCATAGCCCAAGGAATAAGAGAAAACAAAATTTGGCTGCCACTTTTTGCCTCTAGCTGAAAAATAGCTAAAAATCTAGTAGCGCGCACAGTATACAATATTAGCACAGCACTAGGAAGGATTTCAATTAAGGTTTACCCTTACACAGTTTTGTAATTTTGACAGACCAATTTATTTGTTAATTGCATAAAGTAATATTTTACTTATTATAACCAGCGTATCCCAACTGACGTGTCAGCACTTTAATTGAAAAGTAAAAATATTAGTTATAACTCAAGCATACTTCTAGTAATAATGTAATTTACTGATGTGTGCTGGTATTATATGCAGGTCACAGTCCACAAAGTAACTTTTACATGGAGAAACACATAATATCTACTGACGTGTTACCATTTGGTTGTCTCTCAGAAGAAGCGCAAGAAGCTCGAAATAAAAACTATAAGCGCATCGATTGTCTCATTCTACGAAAGTGTAATCGTTAGTATCAAATGAAAATATTCTGCACAGACTACTTGGCAGTTCCGACCCTACATACTAAATTTACGAAACAACATTATCTAAGAAATATTAGAAATGACACGAAAGCCCAGGAATTAATCATTAATCAATAAAACCGAGAATATGAAAGTTAAAAACATACTTGTATAAGTATTAAACGTAAAAACCGCAAAACAATTTAATATTATTTTTTGATATGTATTATATATTTGTATACCTGTATATATTAAATAATTATCAAATATGTATCGCTTTTTTTAATGTTGGAATTGTTATTAATTTCTAGTGTTTTCTTAGTTAAGTTTTTTCTTCGTACATATGTATATATGTATCTGCAGTAACAAGTTACCTCAGTTACCTAGCCCTAAATTAAAACATGGCGAATATTAACCGACTTTAAATGTAGAAATTCCTTAAAGTTTTATTTCCTCTATCGATATTACACTCATATGCTAATCCATGTATATTTCTAATGTAATAATGCTAATTATATATAGCAATCACTGTACGGATTTCACTCGGGAACGGAGTATAGTTCACAAGTTATTTAATTTTTCCGCAAAACCACCTAAATTGACCACTATGCGTCGTGTCGAATGAATACGTGCTTGAAATCTTGACAACTACCACGCAAACATAAATTAAAAAAAAAGAGACATTCAGAAATATCTCTAATTAATCGTCAGATTTGGCGCAAGCGCCTGCACACTCAGCAGCAGGTGAAATTAAACGCTTTCCCATTGTCGACAATACAATCCCTCATTCCGGCAGTACACAATCGAAATGGCCCATCTGAACATTCCCACATTGCGCGATTGGCAAGAAGAAGCATTAACATTATCCCTAAATAGTCCGATTAAATTCCACCGTTTCTAAATTACCGACGAAAACAATTCATGGCATCCTCGCGTGCTACGAAGCCGTTACGTTATTCGCATCTGGGGAGCTCCATTTTCCCTCGTTACGATAATTTTGCGCGACGGATAATCACCGTTCCGTCCGTTCTGCAACGAGGGAATAATTCCCGAACGAGACAAATACAAATTCGTTTTCTTTACGGCGGCCGGCGCGCTACGGCATGACACTTAAGAGGCCGCATTGCGAAATTGGGAACGCACGAATCAGGAAGTGTATCTCGTGGTAAGTGTTTCGCTTCGCGATGTAGATCGTGATCCGTTCTAGACAGATAGATGGTTATCGTACAATGCGGGCAGCGTGACAAGCCGGTATTAAGCTGGCTCGATAAAAAGTTAAATACTGTATCGTTACGTTTCTGTATGATGGAGCACTGCCACGGTCTTGATCGTTGAGAAGGGAAAAGAGATGTATGGTGCATTGGAGAAAATGGAGCAATCGATGTTGCAATGTAATAGTCTGCTATTATGATCCAATGTTAACCGGGAATTTGTATTTGTTTCTAATGTTTATGCAATTATATAAAAATCCCGAATTTGTTCGGGAACATTAGTTTGGTGGGAAATCGAATTTTAAACACACTGGTCCAACATTTCTTTGGGATAAATTACTTGAATTAAAGTCTTTTTATCCTGAAAGACGTATCACAGCAGATTTGATCTAATAACTGTAATTCATACATCAAATCTGAGTAAAATTTGTTAAGGTGTTCCACAAGGCTCTGTTCTAGGACCACGTTTGTTATCTATGTTCTGCGATATTTAATAA